>BPLR01011140.1:0-43329 GCA_021605095.1 Caerostris extrusa | reverse complement strand
AAATCTGAAAAGGCGTCTTTGAGAAACCTGTAAACAATAAAGAAATTTTTAAAAAGCTGTCATTTTACAAAGATAGAAAGAACTTGAAATATTTGGAAATTCTCAAACGGGTTACAAATAACAGTGGGAAGCTAGACACAGTTAAAAGGAAACTGTGAATGAAAATCAATATTAAAACCGTAAGCAGATTAGAATTTGAAAGCCGGCAATCAAGTTAACTTTCACCGGTTTTCTTTGAAATCGGTGGTTTAAATCATCTATTAAAAACCGGAAAATCCACTTAGATTATTTTGAAAACTTAATTTAAATTGATTCAACATACAAAGAAATCATGTAGAGGTTCTTCACTAAACTGTATCTGTTTTCTTTGGCATGATATTTTTTGAACATTTCTTATTTTCATGAAAAAAAACACCCAATATCTTTTCGGATATAAGAAGTTCTATCTTTGCTCTTGGATATTTGATATGTTAGAGCATGCTTATTAAAAGACAGCAATGATACTTTAATTTCTACGAAAAGTCTCGTAAACCTGTAAGTAATGGGGTACCCCACTTTTTTCTAGAGTTATTATTTCTTTTTCACTTTTTTATTTCAAGTACTAGTTGCACTTCACTTTATATACTAATCATCGTTCAACTGTTAAAACGTTATGATCTATTTGATATGCAGTTTTATCTATTTCTTTCTTTTTCAAATGTACCCATGTTATTTTTCTTTTGGTTGCTAAAAAGTACGTGCAACGATTCTTTTGTTTTAAAATGAAATTTGTAAGCCGTCATAGGCAATGAATTCAAGAATTTCGAGTTTTAGAGAAGTTCTTTTATAATGGTTTTCATTTTCTCTTTTTGTCAAATTCTGCTATCTGTAGTAATTTAATCAACATTTGGATAAATTAATATAAAGCAGCGTCAGCGAGCATTTACATTCAAAGTACTTAGTCAAATCAAGTCGCCTAATAAGATTTGTGACATTTCTAATATTAGCATAAATTTGTCTTATAGATTGGATTATGGACATTATGAACTTACTTTGAATTGATTATCGACTTATTTTGAATTGATTATGGACTTCTGGTGGAAAAATAGAAATTCTCCGTTTAAATAATGTGACTCTTACAGATATTTATGTAGTAATTTCTTAATGCTTAGAAATCAAATACAGGTTAAAATTTAAATGACATTTTTTAAATATTTAAGGTCTTAAAATCAACAAAATTCATGGTAAATTGGCATAAAATATAACAAAATAAAAAATAATGAATGCTCTTTCACATTTTAGTGAAAATGTATTGTTATGACGACTCCTAAAATTAGAAAAGGAATGACATAAAAATAATGTATGTTTTGTATCAAATTGGTATTCTGAATTGAAACTTTAGATATTATAAAATGTATCTTTAGTGAAGAACTTTTTACTCAGTATTCAATATCAGTACGAATACTTTCATTTGATGTAAGCACCATTTATAATATTTTTAATAATGTCCTCTCGAGTTAATCTTTTGAAATATCATCTAAATAGTATGAAAATCAACTTAATTTTAACGTTATGAAATTCGAGTTTCTTTTTGAAAGAATAATCAAAAAATCATATTCTCTAGTGATCAATAGAAATTCTTAAGCGGATTTTTATATTTTTTTTGTAAAAATTAATTTTCATATTTTAGCTATCTTCAAGTGCTGATTATAATTTCTTGCAAATAAATAATTTGGCACAATTGTTCGACCATTTTTTTAATAAAATGTCATCTTTTAATAATAAAATATGTTCTAGTCATAATTGTTTATGTCATATATGCAGGTTATTATTATATAAAATTAACATTAAACATTATATTAAATATTATAGAAATATTGTTAAGGTAAATGTAAATGTTAAAATTAAGAGTTAAAAAATTATAGTTACTTTAAGTGTATTTAATTTCAATATTCAAAAAATTGTTTGGAAATTAATTGTTACTGAAATGCCATTTGGTCAAGACTGTTTTCACAAAAGAGCTACTAAATCTAAACAGAATGTATTCAATTTAATTATGAAACGCAATATGGAATAATGTAAACTGGGATAAATAAAACTTTTCTACTCACTGCAGACAACAAAAAACCTATTTTACGCCAAGATGTTTTCTAAGTATAATACGCCACTGGAAGTTATGCGTTGACATGGAAACATAAACCTACTTTTATTACAGCATTTTACAGTAACGACTACGCGAAATTATATCCAACTGATACAAGTTATTGTTACTTTACACCTATTATGTTATGTTGAACTTTTGTGTTTGCCGACTTAATAAGAAAACTCAATTCTATTTTTGTCGTGAGTGTTTTTCCTGAATTGCAATTTATGGACCAAAATTGTGTCTTCAATGTCCTTTTAAGAAAAGGCAGCGGAAGTAGCCCGCCAAAATATGGCCAACTTAACCACTTTTCTTTCCAAATCCAGTGCCGATATCGCCAAGGAACGTCATAAACAGGCCCCAACTCAGACATACAGTCCCCAAAATGCTGAATTTTTATATCTTAAAAACCAACCAGATTATGACAATAAACACTTCGGCGATTCAACAAAAATCTTTTTGCCATCCAAGACACCACAACTCAGGCTGCAAAAGATTCTGAAATTTCTCTGCATCCACCCCATAATTAAAATAAGGACCTCCAGAATTTTTCGATATTCTTCTCTCTCTCTAGAAAGTGGATTCTTTGCCCTTTTAGAGAAACACACTTCTGGTATTTGGGGTCATTTTTTCACCATTAAGATCTGACGTTAGTGTCCGAAAAGAATTCCATAGAGTTGAGATTAATTGCTAGTTGGGTGGGGGGTGTAGCTTGACCGTTGGGGTTGGAAGGCCACAGCATTCGATTTACTACCATCCGGGTACTAGTGGCGAAAAGTTTCCTGAAATGTCCGGGGTCCCGCTAATGGAGGTGCTGGATCGAATAGCATTTTTCTGGACGTAGCATGAGGGTTCTTATCATAAGGGGGGCGTATATATATAAAAAGGAGATGCTGTGTTTATCCACTTTTTGTTCAGATTGTTAAACGAAAAACTAAAGATAATTTCTTCTTAAGATGTGTAAAAAAATGTACAACTAATACTAAATATTTTGTATTCCAAGTTTTTACTGTAAGTGAAACAATACTTTTTTATAAGATAAAGGAAAATAGATAAAGAAAAGAGATTAAATAATTAATATCGATTTTGAATTTTTTAGTATCGATATTAAACAAAATGTAAATGTAAATAATATATAAATATTAAACATTCTAAAATATTTTTTAAAATTTAAACAATTGCTTCTTACGCTATAACTTAATCATCCCAAGATTTAATATTTCGCTACCAAGTTCAAAAAATTAAATATTTAAATCCGTTAATTTATGGGCCTGATGGCCGAATGGCTAGCGTTCTGACATTCGGTACCACAGGTATCGGGTTCAAATCCAAGCTTTGCCATGGGTGTTTGTAGTGGTTCGGAAATCCATTTTAAGCCGTAGGTCCCGGTCCTAACAGGATCGTAGAGGCGCTGCGGAGGCATTGTTACTCCACGTCCGTGACTTACCATCAAGTTACACGCGTCCCCTGGGTAATGCAAAGTGAGTAACCTCGGTGCAGCCCTTATGGCGAAAATCACGGTCTATTTGCCAGTTGCATTAGAAGAAAAAAATAATCCATTAATCTCTGTTTAAATCATTGGTGCTCGAAAAGTTTTGGGAATTATTTTTTCTCTTAAGATGAATAAAAAAATGTACAATGATCTCTAAATTCTTTTTTATTCCAAGTTTTACTATAAGTGAAGTTTCGTTTGGTTTGTCTCTCTAAAAATCTTATTGTGCATACTTTGGGCAAAATAGACCACGACCTACAGTTTACGTGGATTCTAACGACTAACAAACATTCATGCTACAGCCAGGATTCAAACATGAAGCTTGTGATACCAACGGCCAGAGCACTAGCCAATTGGAACGGCGATGGTGGAACATCAGTGAGCCTTAAGTGACTAAGAATAGCTCACTGACGGGTTTTGGAGAAAAGACAGTGACTTTTGACAGGACTTTTAAAACTAGTTGTACAACATTTTCATGTTTTATGAGAGAGGGAAAACCTGGAAGACTGCCACCTGGTAACCTGACTATCTACACGACGGGATTGACATACCAAAGGCCACTGTGCTAGCCAATTGGCCAAGAAACGAAACATGTTTCGTAACAACAATTTATATTTCACTACGATCAATATATCTATTTTGCAATACATGTTTACGCCCTTTGTTCCACTTATGTATAAGGGGCCCACTCCTGTACTGCATAACAAATATTGTGATTGTTGTCAAATATAACAGCTATATAAATTAAACAGTTGACCGACTGACAATAAAATGAAAGCATTAAAGTATATACAGACTTTCTAGATTTTGTTTGGTTTGTCGCTCTACGGTCCTTTTTTACATACGAATTTATTTATTTTTTTTGCTACGAATACTTTTACATACGAATACATACTTTTTTACATACGAATACGTCCCTTTTTTATATTGTTTCGAATCCCCTGGAGTTATTCAGGGGATTCGAAACAATATAAGAGTTGCTACTGGACCAATGTTGGTCAAATAGGTATTTGGTCTAAAGAAAATTTTTTACCTATAAACGCTTATAACGCTTACCTATAAACGCTTAAAATATATAAATAATACTATTATTATTTGTATATTTTCAAAATAAAAAACACAACCAACGCAATATTACATATATCTTTCCAGAAATATATTCATACCTCATTTCAATATTTGGCATATTCTTAAATAGAATGTGTAAATTTGGATACATGCATTTACTTAATGATTGGATCGATAAATATGAAAATTTCAATTTTTTTACTCGCCCCCTACTAACAAACTGTCACATTCACCGCTGACTCTCTTTTCACATAGAGAAGCACAGACTTGCCCAAATATTCTGCATTCTGCGTTTTGCTTTTTACGACTGGACATTAGCAGTCCAGCAGTGGCAGCAATTGGGGTGCTTGAAAGGGAGGAGGAGGTAATTTTATACTCCAAATTTCAAATGCTTCGTAACTCCCTCTTCGAAGTAAAAAAAATAAGGGAGATTCTTCTATTTATCGGCGGAAATTTTGAGAAAATATAAGTAAGGGTCTTTTCGAGCAAAAAGTCGTGCATTTTGGAAAATTAAAGTAAAAAAAATATTGATGCTTTCAAATAGAAAAAAATAAAAAATAAAAATGAAGGGTAAATTTGATGTGATAGCCATCTAAATTTTGAACATGATCAGCAATTTTTATGATCCTATCATCATCACCAACAGTGTCGCAACAGCCCCATGGAGGGCCAAGGCAGTCTGCCTGATTTCTAGACAGGAGATGCTTTCTTTTTTACGGGGTAGAGTTGTCAGCCCTACGCCCAACAACCATATTAGACAGGAATCTACGGATTTAAAGGGGATTCCGAACCACTACAAACATCCATGGCACTTCCGGGACTCGAAATCAAAACCTATGGCACCGAACAACAGAGCTCTAGTCCCTCGACCATCAGCCCCATGATGATATGATAAATGTTAATATATTTAAATATGGACACTAAATTAGGTTGTACTATTCAAAGTGTTACAAACTTCTAAAGCCGCGCCCAGACTGGAGTACGAGTAGTTCTTGTTCCGAGTGTCTGCGTCTGACAGTGAGAAAAAAAGCCACATTATCTCTGACAGTGAGAAAAAAGCCACATTATTTCTGACAGTGAGAAAAAAAGCCACATTATTTCTGACAGTGAGGACAGCTAGTAGAAAATTTATAGTCGCTAAAAATTCGTTTAGACCGGATTCACACCAAGGAGTCGAGTGGAGAGGCATGAAGCATTAAACAATTACTGGTCTCGGTAATTGACTCCTGAGGCTTATGATTGGTTGACGCTTCCCCGCCTAGCTGCTCGACGCATTTAGTGTGATTGTGGCTTTAATTTGCAGGAAAAAACAACTCTGATTGAAGCAAAACGAGACATTTGATTGAGACAGTTTTTTAAATAGTTTGCAAGAACTACCGGATTGTCTCGTTCAATCGTTTGGACGCGACTTAAAAGGGGTCAAGTACACCTAGACGATTTTAACGCCATCTACCACATATGGAAAGCATTTCCAAAATAGCATTCGTCTAGGTGTACTTTGAATGAGGTGTCGAAAATGCTTTTCGTATGCCTTAGACGATGTTACACAGATACGGAACTTCCAAACGTTTTCCCAAGTTCGCTTTTCATACATATACACAACAGTAAAACGAAAGGTAATTATACGAATGCTGAGTTAGCCAATAGACATCTTGTAAACAGGACGGCACACTGCAATAAACGAGTCGCACATGACACATTGTATGAGAAATTTGCACGATAAAGCATACTCCCAACCATTAGTATTTAGGCGGTCTCTCCCATTTTAGAAGAAATGTTAGTAACTACTTAGATATCTCATTTGCCAAAAAAATGGCCTACTCGATTGTCAGACCTATCACTTCTTCTGAGAGTTATGTGAAGAATTAGTGTATAGTATACCCGTTATCAGTGCCGGGGGAAATATCTGTGTGCATTGCAGATGCGAGGGAAGTCTGAGTCATGCTCGGAACATTCCAGAATATTTAAAAATTCTACCTACTGAAGGCGATAATTTGAACTAGCACTACTCATCTTTTGCTGTCGATTATGTTAAATCTTGGATATACACTAATTAATTCTTTCTATTGAGAAATACTCTCTATATATATATCTTGTTCAAAATTTTCAATCGTTCATAAAAATGCACTTTTTGTCTAAGCTCTCAAACACAAATACATTTTTTGTTTCAACGCAATGGATGTTTGCGGATTATTGCTTACAGTTTTTTCAAATATTAGTTTCATTCATTAAATTTAATTCATTAATTTTAGTAGTTTTATTTCAAGTTGCAGCATCTACCAATAGATAGAGCCAGATAAACTTTAAAAAATGAATGAAAATTATTTATAAAGGATTCTCGTGCAATATATGAAAAAAACTAGAAATGACTTTTAAATTTTTTTTTTTATATTACTTTTGTTTATGTTTTACTGAGGTTGCTAGTTACACACTTTGTAGACAGCAGAGGTGGAAGTCGTAATCAGGAGTAAGGAGTCGAAAGTCAGAGTCAGAGTCAGTACAGAAAAAATTTAGCTGCTATTATTTTATTAAAGTAAATTTGATTTTCTTTTTAAATTCTGAGAATTAATGTTAAAATTACACTCAAGAGAAAACATTATGGCCACCCTGTCAAATACCGAGTTGGCCCACCTTTTTGGCGGGCAACACAGCCTTGGCATGGATTAATACCACCACTTAATACCAGTTAAATACCTCTTCGACCTGATCAAGTGCCTTCCGCGTCATCCAGGCGAGTTCATTGCAAATGTAGGGTGATCATAATGTTTTGGCTCTTGAGTGTAAATGTTTGGCAATTCAATAGTATACTCAATAATACAACCACTAGTAAAGACAGTTACTGCTTTAACAACAAACTCAAAAGTATCGAGAGAATTTTCAGCACTTTTACACTGGGTAATTAAGAAAAACTTTTTCCATATATAAGTCCCTCAGCTATCATACATTCACAGAAACTGAACGAAATTTTGATTTAATTTTGAGGCCTTCATTCATAAATCATATGGAAAACAAAGTTAAACGGTCACAGTTACAGTTACAATGACACAATTTCGAAAAATTTCAAATGGCGACACTTACGTTTTTTTTTTTACTTCTATGTGATCTCTGTAGAGGAAAAAAATCATAAATAACATTAGAAGGGTACCAGTAGCCTTAAACTCACAGCCGCTATACACACTAAGAAGAAAAAGTGAAAATACCAATATAAGAACGCAGAAGCAAAGAAAGCACAACATTTTTAGCGTTAGCCCTAACCTTCAAAAGACAAAACAACCGAAAAACAACACAGAATTGACGATTCTAAGCAGTGTTTGAGTTGCTCAATCGTAATAAACCCGAATTTTTGCGGCGATATGTGACAATGGATGAAACATGCCTCCATCATTTTCACACCGGAGTCCAATCGACATTCAGCCGTGAGGGACTGCACGTGATGAACATTAAAAAATGCTATAACTTTACTAAAAATGCTATAACCTCACATGCTAACAGGGCAACAGATGTCAAATTTATATACACGTGTCTATTGAAGGTCAGGGCTAACTAAAACTCATATGAATTTAATACTAAAGTAGCGCCATCTATGTCAGCCTATGCACTTTTCTCAGCCTACTGGTATGATCTTGTTAGACCGAGACCTTCGGTAGATTTATAGACATAAAATTATTTTCGTATTTTTCGTAAATTATTTTGTACCACTATAAAAATTATTTGAATCAAATATAAAACCAAAAATATGAATTTTTTTCCATAATCGCAAAGCGCCGGAGAAAGTCTCGAGATCAAGAAGGTGGTTCCGGTTGGTGGCCTAACCATTGCACCCGAGGGCCGACGGCTGAAACATCCGCATTGTAAGCTTAGGCGCTCAGTTTTATAGTCGGATTTGCGTCCTCGTTGATCCTGGCTATTGAACAGAAGATTAAGTAGCTGCATTGTACGTGTCTTGATACATGCATGTTTTTTTTTTTATCACATTATTTTTCATAAAGAATTTTGAAGGAAATAATTGTTACTCGCAGGAAAATACTACACGTGACCAAAAGTAAGATCACTTCCACCCTAAAATTCCCCGCTTCTATGAATTTCAATTTGTTTCTTTGTTTTTAGATTCTCTGTTGACTGTCCTTGACATCTGTGTGGTAAATTTGATGTCAAATTATTCATTAGTGTTTGAGTTACGCCAGCCTTTGTGAGAGCAAAAACTGACCCGCGATTTTTGAAATACCTGAAGTAATTGAGCAAAGAACTTGCGTCAAATTGCGGAAACCTATAGAATATTACAGAAGGTATTCAGTGAGCATTCCTATATCGGAAAGAAATGTTTAGAAGTGGTATAAACAGTTCAAGGAAGGCAGAGAACGCGTTGAAGACGATGAGCTCTTCTGGGCGATCGCCAACATCAACCGACGAAGCGCCCTTTAAAGGCCATCCCTACCGATGACTTTTTTTACCATGCATTGAGGATTGGAAAAAGTTTGCATAAGTGCATTGTGTCCGGATTGGATTACTTTGAGTTTGTTGAAAATAATTGAAGAATAAATATAGAGTTTTGAAAATGAATTGTCTTACTTTTGCATGAAAACAGTAGTATACTTTTCTACGTTCTTTTTTTTTTTTTTTTTTTTGCTATAGACCAGATCTCATTTAGATTCAAAATTGAAAAGAACTTTGTGGGCAACAAAGCTTAATAATATATTTTCTTTCCAAAACTGTTGAAGTGTGGTCAATTTTGCCTGGCTTTATTACTTTTTGTAACAATGGATGCTTAGTCGGATGTACAAATTATACCTGAAATTAAGTCTTCTGCAGCAATGTAGAAAATCTAAAATTCTAAATATGGCGTAATTTGACTCTAGAAAACTATTTTTAAACATTTCGTTATTTTAAGTGTCGAGATCTCTCAAAAGGAGAGCACTCCCCTGTATTGATTAAGACAAATATCTACTAATCTGTTGAATGTAAACAATCTTTATCCGAGATTGAATACGAGAAGTTAACATTAAAAATTGGTTATAAAAAGTCAAAATGGCTTTCAATGTAAAATTTAATTCAATTTCAATGGAATGCCATTTGAAAATAGTCAAAACGGAAAACAATTTCACAAAAATATGTATTTGTGTTTAACAAGTTGAACACAATTTGAACCCGTGAAATGATGAAAAATTCGATAAACCTTTACAAAAATCTCTAAGAAATAATTTTATTCATTTTGCTTGATTCATCTCTCTGAATGTAATCCATATTCACTACTAAATTACAACATCTTCCATCAAAAATTGAAAAGTGTGTAATGAGAAAACCGAGCCGAAATAATAATATTTTCACTGTGTAATTTCTTTCATCACTCTTCGGCCAACTGTCATACAGCTCCAGGATGTTTAAAATGTGTGGTAGCGACCATATCACGAAAGATTGTCATATTAAGGAAAAAAAGTCGTAAAAAGCCCAAGGTGCAACAATTGCAATGAACTTAGGGACATAGGTCATGGTTTGAAAGGATGCAACAAATATCCACACAAGTTAACAAAAAATACTAGTAATGAAAATTCTACTGGAACCCCTTACTACGTTTTTTCTAACAAAGTCAATGATAAATTCTCTTCGCTAACATTGTCACCAGAAATAATAATAATGCCTTCTCAAAATTCAGTCAAAATTCTAACTCTCCTACTTTAATTCAAAAATATAATGAATTATTCCACATGATATCTTTAAAATAATTTTATATTCTCAGTGAATTTATTAAATATATTTGCAGGAAATAACAATATCGATCATCTTTTCAACCAGCTACAAACTGCTAATCCGGCAGACAAACTCTACTTACTAAATGGCTTAGCCAATCAACCATCTTTCATGAATAATCATGTAATCCCCCATACCTGAAATAGTGACATAACGCTACTTACCAACAAAAAAAGTCCGCGCACCTTCTCTAAACATACCAAATACTTTATTCAGCTATCTCTTATGTGTTGATTTTATTCATATTTTATTTTATTTTTACTATTTACTGAGTGCAGGCTATTTTTGCCCTTTTACCTCCAAAGGAACCATCAAGATGAAGTTAAAAGGGGAAGACTAACGCTGCGAAAAGGCCAATAATGTCAAACTGTCTGTGTTCGTTTCGTTTTTCTTTGATTGGGAATTAGTTAGTGTAAATGCAAAGTGTTCAGATTAGCTACCAGATTGTTCTGGATATGGCTTATTTGAGATATACTTTAGGCAATAAGTTTGAGAACTCACAGCTTTATTGACACATGCACAAATACCACACACATATAATTGGAAACATACATTATTTAAACTTCTCTTGCCCTATAATAAGTGATATCATATCCTTAAGACGAACTCGTCCTTTCGTCATCATTTCTAGCAGCGATTACCCCATCCTCCTGTGGAATCTCTTTTGGCCTTGCTGTTTTACTGTTTCATATTATTCATTTTCTTCTTCAAAATTGAATTTTGTGGACATTTCAACTAATTATTGCCTGCTTTTGATAACCATGTTACTCCTACTTATCGCCATGTACTCATTTGGACCAGATAGGGGTTTAAGGCTCCCTGGGCACAAGGTACTCCGATAAACTGTAAAGACTGATATCATATCCTATATTGATATGAGATTCCGAAAAACTCCCTTTACTTATCTCGTAGAAGTTGAAAACTTGCTGTTAAAAAAACTCTATAGACAACAGAGATGGAAGTCGGAATCAGGAACAAAGAGTCAGGAGTAGGATTCAGGGAGTCAGTATGGAAAACATAATCGCTATTTCTTTATTAAAGTAATTTTTTATTTTCTTTAAATTCTGAGAATTAATGTTAAAAATTAATTGTTCAGCAGGCAATTCAATTGTATAGTCCACAATACAAAGTACCAGTAAAGACAGTTACTGCTTTAGCACACAAACTAAATAAGTGTTGAGAGGCTTTTCTAGCACTCTACAATATTGGGTGATTACGAATAAGCTTTCTCAAAATATGAGTCCAAAGATATCATCCATTCATAGAAATAAATGAAATTTTGGTTGAATTTGAGATATTCGCTTAAAAATCATATGGAAAACAAAAGTTAAACTGTAACAGTTACAGTTACAATGACACTGATATCAAAAATTTTTAAATGTTGAAACTTACTTTTTTTTGCTTGAAGAAACCATAAATAGCGTTAGAATGGTACCAGTAGCACGAATCTCGCCAGCTCTATACACACTAAGAAAAGTGAAAAGAATTAATAAGAATACAGAAGCAACAGAAAGGGACAACATTTTAATGCAAACAAATTTTCCACGTGACCTCCTTCACACATGACAACACTTTGCAAACTGCAGATGGAGTATATCTGTGAAGCAGGGACTTTCTGGTGATGTTGTAGTTAAGTAAAATCTCAATATATTTAAACATGATAATAGTAGCAAATTCGCATTCTTTATTACTATAAAAAAGAAGATTTTGTAACCATTATTCATCTCGTAAAGGGAGCAGTTTTCCTTTTTGGAAGACTTTATAGACATAAAATATATTCAGAACAATTGTACATACATTGTAAACCAAAAAAGTAAAACCAATTTTAAATTTAAATTTCCTGGCCTATGGAATTTCAATTTGTTTTTCTTTTCTTAAATTGCTGGCACTCCTAGACATCTCTGAAAATTTGACTTCAAAATATTCTTTAGTCTTTTGAGTTACGCTTGGCTTTGGGAGACGCTAAAAGGCGATTTTTGAAATGACTGAATTAATGGAGTAAAGATCTTGCGTCAATTTTTTTTGCGGAAACTTATAGAATGCTACAAAAGGCCTTCGGTGAGCATTCCTATATCGGAAAGAAATGCTTTTACAAGGGTATAATCAGTTCAAAGAAGTCAGAGAACGCCCTCTGGTCAATCGCCAACCTCAGCCGACGAAGTTCACGTCCAAAAATTAAAGACTTGGTGCGCAAACCGTCCAATTTACAATTAGAGACCTTTGCTGATAATGTTGGAGTTTCAAAAGGATCTGTCAATTCCATTTTAAACTGGCAGGTTCTCAAACGCGACTAATCTCGAATAGTACCGAAAACACTGAATTGAAAACACTGTATTGATTCTTTGTTTTTTAATAATTTTGTGAATCACATCATTTAACCACTGGTATTATTCACATTGCGACGTTCTTCATTACTATAAAAAAAATAGACCACTCACTTATTTCGTTTGGGCTGTCTCTAGAAGAGATTCAACGCGAATCGCTGAGCGCTTCGAAGGCTATCCCTGCCGATGACTTTTAATGCATTGAGGATTGGAAGAAAAAAAATTGGCATAAATACATTGTGTCGGAGGATTACTTTGAAGGCGATGAATTAAATTTAGAAGAATAAATATGAAGAGTTTTTTGGGAAAATAATTCGTCTAACTTTTCGGGTTTTTTTTTTTTTTTTTTTTTTTTTTTTTTTTTTTTCCTCTACGATCTTTTTTTTTTTATTTTTTGTTATAGGTCAAATCTCATAAATAAATGAAATTTTGGTTTAATTTCAGGTATTCGCTCAAAAATCATATATAAAATAAAGTTAAACTGTAACAGTTGCAGCTGCAATGACGCGATTTCAAAAATTTTAAATGTTGGAGAAACTAAAATGTTTTTTTACTTGAAAAAAAAACCATAAATAGCGTTCGAATGGTACCAGTAGCACAGATCTCCCCGGCATTATACACGCACTAAGAAGAATTGAAAGAATTAATAAGAACACAGAAGGATCAGAAGGACAACACTTTAATCTGTTTGACAAATTTTCCACGTGACTTCCTTCACACATGACAACACTTTGCATACTGCAGATGGAGTATATCTGTGAAGCAGGTATTTCTGGCGACGTTGTAGTTAAAAAATTCTCAATAGCAATTTATATTTATACATAATAACAGTAGCAGAGTTCACATATTTTGGGTACTATAAAATAAAAGTTTTGTAACCATTATTCATCTCGTAAGGGGGCAGTTTTCTCTTTATAAGATTTATAGACATAAAATATTTTTATAACAATTGTACATACTACCGTACCCAAAAGTACAACCAATTTTCCGGGAATATGGAATTAAAATTTTTTTCTTCTTTAGGTTGCATTGAAAATAATACTGTGACCAAAAAGAAGACCAATTTCAATTTAAAATTCCCGGGGCTTATGGAATTTCAATTTGTTTTTTCTTTTCTTAAGATTACACGGCACTATTCTTGGCAACTGCGTGAGGTGACATCAAAATATTCATTAGTGTTTTTGAGTTGCAGCAGCTTTGTGAGACGCTAAAACTGATTCCGGCGATTTTAAAAATGTCTGAATTAATTGTTGCAGTATCTTACATTAAATTTTGTTTGCGGAAACTTATAGAATAATGCAGAAGGCATTCGGTAAGTACTCACATATCTGAAAAGAAATGTTTAGAGTGATATAAACAGTTCAAAAAGAGGCAGAGAACGCGTTAAAGATGAAGAACCTTCTGGTCGACCCTCAACCTCAACCGACGAATCTCGTCCAAAAAAATTAAAGATTTGATGCTTGCAAACCATCGATTTACAATTAGAGACCTTGCGAATGATGTTTGGAATTTCAAAAAGGATCGGTCAATTCCATTTAAAGCGGCGGGACCTGCATTCGTGCTGATCGGGTTTTAAACAGAAGATTAAGTGGCTGCATTGTACGTGTGTTAATAGATGCATGCTTTTATCATTATTCCTCATGTTGGTAGTAGCAAATTCACGCTCTTCATTACTATGAAAAAATATTTTATAACCAGTACTCATTTCGTAAAAAGGGCTGCTTTTCTCTTTGGTAGATTCACGGACCTAAGTATTTTCATAACTATAGCACATATAGTACTTTTCCTTCGCTTAACCACTATAAAAAAATATTTGAATCAAATATAAAAAATATATATATATGAAATTTTGAGCATACTTACTTAGGGCTGGCAAGAAAGCCGTGATCAAAAGAAGGCTCTCCAGGTTGGAGGCTATCCATTGCATTTCGGAGGGCCGGCGGCTGAAACATCCGCACATTTCGGCTTCTTGTTGCGCATAATTTTGAGCTGCATCGGTATCGGCAAGTATCGGCATTGTAAATTGTATTAATAGACACGTAGCAATGTAGAGAATTTGAAACTCTAATATGGCGTAAATGACTCTAAAATAATTTTATACATTTTGATGATTCATTGGTATAATCCATAAGCTTATCATTTTTAATTTTTCTCTGTTTAACTAAAACTCTTTACTCTATCTTACTAACAGAAAATTTGTTGTTATGGTTAAGAAAGCTGATTCTAAATTTAGAGCTATTAAAAGCAGGTGTCCCACACAGATCTCTTTTAGGGACCATTCTTTAGAATATCTTTATAAATGTTATTCCAAAATTTCCTGAAGTAAAAATACTCTCTGTGCTGATGTTACTGCATTCCTTTGCCAGAATAAAAATTCTTATTATATCACTCATTTACTGCAAAATTACTTCTCTTGAAAACTGGATTGCAAAATGGAAATTTCTTTAAACACTGACAAAACTGAAGCTGTTCTCTTTACGCGCAAGCGTAATATTAAATTATCCTTTTTTTCTTCTGAAGCAGCTGGTGAATCTTTAGACAATTGTCTTCGATGACTTAAGGCAAGCGCTGCACTGACGTTAATCAGTTAGCATTGCCAGGGGTGCGTGTATCTTGAAGATAAAGCTACTGACGCGGTGTAACACTATCCCCAACGCTCTACGATCCTGTTAAATCGAGACCTACTGTTAAAGTGGTTAAACATCCGTGGTACAGCCGGGACACGCCCCCGAAACCTGTGGTACCGAGCCGCAGCACTATCCTGTGGGCCATCAGGCTCATATTACTTATCCCTAATATCCTCATTTTTAATAACACTGTCAACTGGTCTTCGAAAATGAAATACTTGGGTGTCACCCTTGATAAATCCCCTCCCTTATCATATGTATATTAATAACCTAAGAACATTTTTTAAGTTTTCTGTTCGGATTTTTAACTCGCTCATTTGTCGAGCTCTCTATAACGAATAAAGTACTCTTCTGCATTTACTATATGCATCCCCACGATAAGATGAAAAGTCCGGTTTAAGGCTCAGCAGCCAAATCAAATTTAAAAATTATTCAAAGACTTAAAAATAAAGTTCTTATAAACTCACCTTGGCACATCAGAAATGAGGATATTAGGAACTCTCTTGACCTTCAAATATTAGACAATTCGTCTCTACTATCTTTAAAAAGTTTTTATGACTCTGTCTCTTTCACTGGTAACTCTGTTCTTAGATCCCTCTAATTTGCAGCATTACTCTATTTGAAAATAGAAAGCGAGCTAGAACTGTTCTCTCCCAGATCTTCTGTTTCTGAAGTGTCAAGCAGCAAGCTCCACTAGTTGGCAGACAATCATCTATTTTCTTTTTCTTTTGCAATGATTAATTAAAATGTCCTATTTTCCTTGTTGTATATGCATCTATTATCCTTCTTACTTGACATTTTTTCATTCTTATTTATAAAAACATGCTATAACAATTCAATGGACATAAACCAAAAAAGATAATCTTTCAATAATCTATGACTGTGAGCATGTAGCGAATAGCTTCAGTCACTCTTCAATTGATCCAAAAGGCATTTCTTTAAGTGATTCTTAATTTTTAAAGATATTTTGGACGTGAGCTTCGTCGGTTAAGGTGGATGGTCGACCAAAAGGCTCTTCGTCTTCAACGCGTTCTCTGCCTTCTTTGAACTGTTTATACCCCTTCTAACATTTCTTTCCGATATAGGCATGCTCACCGAATGCCTTCTGCAACATTCTATGCGTTTCCGCAAACAAAATTGAATGCAAATTCTTTTGCTCAATTAATTCAGATATTTCAAAAATTGCCTGAATCACTTTTAGAGTCTCACAAAAACCAAGCGTAAACCCAACCACTAATGAATACTTCGACGTCAAATTTCACACAGATGTCAAAGAACAGTGCAGCAACCTAAAAATGAAAAAAAAATTGAAATTCCATAAGCCTCGGGAAATTTAAATTGAAAATTGGTCTTACTTTCAGAGCACAGTGAAAGTGGAGGAGGAGAGTCAGCATCTGGAGCTTCAGTAAGAATGACCTAATGTCTGGAAGAGAGCTGTACGGTTTATGGTATGATTGCAGGCATTTCATATTGCGCGCATTACAATGTAAAGAACCCGACTTGTTCATTGGAAACATACACCGCTGGTGAGAATTAGAGCTGAAGTTCCATAAGCTGGCAGCTATATTGTAGACACTAATTTAAAAAATGACGTTCTCGATGGCGTTTGTGATGTTCAGCATCTTGCTTCGTTAGTCGGACTGCCTGAAGTGATTTTTCAGGTTTTCGGCAGTTAAAGTCTTTACTTCTTTAGTGGCACACAGCCAAGTCAGACTTCTACCTACAGATGTTCCATCACAACAAAAATCTGCCCTCTAAATTCATCCCATGAGTAGATTACTCATGGGATGTCCGTCCGCCACTATGGGACACTGAGGATTAGTCACAACACACGCACACACACAATATAAAGAGGTCAAAACAGTCTAATCATATCGGATGAAAACATGTTTTCTGTTTATGCGAAATCTGCTCTGTAACTCTTCTGTTCTAAAGAGAACAGAAAATAATTCATTCATCACAGATATTACCTCAGCGAGATGTGATTTATGACTGCAAGGTTAATTGCTAGACAACTTCGCGCTTTAAAGCAGCATTACTTTCAGATTCATCTGAACAAATCATTTATCTCTTATGCCAAATCACCACTTGACAACCTCAGACAAGCACGCTCTTAAATTCGATGAGTGAAAATTATCTTTCTGCTGTTCATAAAAGTCTGATGTCAATTAAGTTTGCCAAACGTGTTATTTCAATATTTCTTATAGTAAGATTGATATCACAAAAAAACCACTGCCAGACATGCATTTCTTTACTGTTGCATGGTAAAAAATGCATGTCTTAATCTATTAAATATAATTTAAATATAATACTTTTGAGGAGTACTGATGGCCGAATGATTGGCCGTCGGTGCCCAGGTTTCGTGTTCGAGTTCCGCTGTGCCATAAATGTTTGTAGCGGTGAGGATTCCAATTTAAACAGTAGATAGCAGTCTAATAGGACTGTTGAGCGTTGGATGTAAAAGTTTACAACCCTACTCCGTAAAAAGAAAATAGTTTCTGTCTCAAAATCCACCAGTAGTTATACGGTCTGAACCTGCCAGAGGACTGTTGTGCCAATTAAGAAGAATTCTTTTGATATGTCGATGTGTTTAAAAACGTGTCTTAATCTATTAAAAATTAATTGAAAATATCACTTTTGATATGCCAAAATACATGAGCTTCGATTTTCTACAAATTATTCGATGGCCATCATTAGAAAAACATTTAATTTTTTTAATTATTAATAAAAACCAGATATTTCCTGGATGGATATCAACTTCGTCAACAACATCTAGACCAGGTACATGAATCTCATGGAAGGAGGACAGCGAGAGGCAGTTTTTTTGATGAAGCACCCGTAGGAGGAAGACTAACTTAACTTCGTGTCGCTGAAGAAGGAAGGCAGTGCCTTCCGCGAGGACTTTTAGGGGAACAAACCTCCGTATCGTATGGAAGAAAATTTGGAAAACTCCCCCCAGGTAGTCCGACTAGCGAGTCTACCATCGAGTCTACTCTTTTTTTTTTAAACAGTGCCTACAACAAAGCCTCAAATGGATTGAACTCAGCCCTAATGCTCCCCAGAGGTACACACGTTGTCGCTGGGCCACGAGTCGGGTCATACGAACTTCTACACAGGACATATGATTCAGACTGTAACTACCAGTGTCTATCCTAGGAATGGACACTATATAGATTGATGTATTGTGTCCATTCCATATCCGTCACTGATTCCATTTTTGTTGGTAGGAAAAAAAGTTCGGAGCCTAGAATATTTTTACCCTTAGTTTTGCTCCTTATAATAGCATAATGGATTCTGTATAACAGGCGTCTTCTGTGGTTTCCTGTGCAACGCTGAAACTCCTATATATATGCAGTTATAGTATCATCAGCCCTCAAATACGTGCCTATAATTTAAAAACAATATATTCACTACTAAATTAACTGTATTCTTAGTGTTTAATAAGTATATATTAACACAATGCCTGTGATTGGTTTATTTCCAAAAAGTCAACCACTTTGTTCTGTGTTCTCAAACACACTTGTATTTAATTACAAGTTATATACTTAATAGTTTGTTCCCTAATATAATAGTTAAATAATTTTTAACGTAATTCGATTTATTTTGTCATTTTGTGTTTTCCACTTACATTTAATTTTTTCTCCGCTTTCGAATTTGTTTTCTATCAAACACCACTCTTAAGAAAATTACAATACACTCATGTCCATAAATTAAGGATAATTCAGAATCACACAGAAATTGAGCTCTAAAATAAAAATTTCACCTGTAGAATTATCACACACATCTTGAAGAAGAATATGCAAATTACAGGGAAACCACCAGATGGCGCCCGGATAGTACGTCACAATGACGAGTGTAAGAGGGGTATATAAGGAATGGTGGCAAAAGTAAAATTGTTCACAAGCGCTTTAAAAGCCATTCAGTGCAATAACCGCATAGTTATGGCACAAAGGAAGAATTTGGATGATTTTTTACGTGGTGGAATTATCGGACGACTGGAATGTGGACCCCGGCTAGAAGTATCCGATGAACTTGGAATCGCCAGACTGTCATCTTCAGGCTTTGGCAACGATTCCAAGATGATGGTAATGTGAGTAGATGTTACAGTACAGGTCGCCCCCGAGTTACAACTCCGAATGAGGACCGGTATTTAGCAGTTACTGCCAAAGAAAAGACGGAGCACAGCATCAGACTTGTCTCGTCAGCTCTCTTCAGCTACCGGTACGACAGTTTCAAGGCAGACCGTGTACAGACGCTTAGGGGCACATTGGTCTATATGCTCGTAGGCTATCAGATGTGTTCCACTTACCGCAACTCACTGTCGCCTGCGATTAACCTGGAGTAGAGAGCATGCATTGTGGACACCGCAACAGTGGTCTTGTGTGATGTTTTCCGACGAGTCCAGGTTTAGTTTGCAGTCTGATTCTCGCCGGACTTTCATATGGAGAGCGCCAGGTACCCGTTACCGCCAAGAGAACACCATTGAACGACACCGTTACGTTGGTGCAGGATGGCTCGTTTGGGGAGGAATTATTCTTGGTTCCAGAACTGATCTGCATGTTCAGAGTGTAACGATGACAGGCCACATCTATCGGGATGTCATTCTGGAACAACATGTACGTTTGTTTCGGGACGCCATGGGTGCTGAATTTCTGTTTATGGATTGACAACGCCGTCCTCACCGTGCAAACATTGTAGATGAATGCCTTCAATTGGTGGATATCACCCGTATGGATTGGCCAGCATACTCACCGGACTTGAATCCAACAGAGCATGTGTGGGATATGTTGGCCGACGAATTGCAGCCCGTCAACCCCCTCCCACCTGTCAACCGGAACTTCGGAGGGCATTGCTTGATGAGTGGGGTAATATTTCCCAAGATCAGAATGATAATTTGATATTCAACATACCTAGGCGTTGTTAGGCCTGTATTGCATCGTCCGGGAGACATACTCCATCTTAACCATCATACTAACCATGTTATACTGTTTTTGTAAATAGGTTCTTTTTTGAAATTTGCTCCAGGCAGTAAAAATCACAATTTTTATTAATTATGTCAAACATATAGCATCTTTTTGCTCTTTAACTTTTGTTTAATAAATAGACTTTACAAATAAGTCAAATTTATTTTGCTTCTGTCTCTTTCTTTGCCTGAACTTCATTATCCTTAATTTATGGACATGAGTGTATATGTATATATATATATATAGATAGATAGATTATAGATTAATTGATTGCTGTTTGTAATTTAATATAATAACAAAATGCGTACCAGCCATCTTAAAAATAAAAACTGTAGATCCTTACGGTTTTTTTTTTTTTTTTTTAAAATCTCGTTTTCACTTTGAAATAAAATTGTCTTTGCTTTTTCACAAGAGGATATTTTAGAATAATTTGCATTATATAATTATTCACCCTTGAAAGAAATAAAAATTCAAAAATGATCAAGGACTCAACTCCATTCTTCAAAACAATATCCATAGTTCTTTTTTTAAAAAATCTCGTTTTCACTTTGAAATAAAATTATCTTTGCTTTCTGAAAGAGGATATTTTAGAATAATTTTGCATTATATAATTATTCACCCTTGAAAGAAATAAAAAATTCAAAATGATCAAGGACTCAACTCCATTCTTAAAAACAATATCCATAGTTCCTTTTTTTTAAAAAATCTCGTTTTCACTTTGAAATAAAATTGTCTTTGCTTTCACAAGAGGATATTTTAGAATAATTTTGCATTATATAATTATTCACCCTTGAAAGAAATAAAAAATTCAAAAATGATCAAGGACTCAACTCCATTCTTCAAAACAATATCCATAGTTCCTTTTTTAAAAAATCTCGTTTTCACTTTGAAATAAAATTGTCTTTGCTTTCAATTTCAATTCAAGCAAACGACACTTGGTTAAATATTTTATAAATCAAAAATGATAAACAAAAAAATTTATTTATTTCTTATTTAATATTTAATCAAAGAATGAGATTCAATTAGAGAAAAAAATTATTTTTGAAAAGCGAAAACTAATGCATATAATTTGATCATGTAGCCTTTAATAATACTCTGCAAAACATGAATTAGCATGAAGTCTTCCATTATATTATTTAATTAGCATGATGAATTAGATGTCGGAAATGGGTTATTCTTTTTTTTTTTTCGTGGGTTTGCGTAAGTGAAAGACCGATATTTGACACGTTTTTCAATGGGTTTTCATATTAACCTTGTTTTGCTAAATTGGATATTTTCAACATTTTTTTAGCACATAATACTACTTAGCAGGATATTTTAGGTAATTATGTGTAATTAATAGAAAAAAGTATTTATATAATGCATACTGTGTAGAGAATCAATAAATATTTTTTTCTAAGATTCATGTTATACAAATTAGGATTTACCGATCTGTTAAATTTTTTGCACAAAAAATTAAATGAAAAATTAAATAAAAATGTCAAAAAGAATTCACAAAAAAATGTTCATTATGGAAACAAATATGTTTTTTATTTTAACAGAAGTGGAGTACTGATATGCGATTCAATTTTTAGATGTCGCCTGGTGTGTGGAATTGAATATTTTCAACACAACAACACTTCTGAAAAACTAGAAACAAAATTCTTAGTAAAAATTTGAAATCAGCACGTCTTCGAGAAATCCAAAATCTGAAAAGGCGTCTTTGAGAAAACTGGAAAAATTAAGGCGATCTTTGGAAAACCTAAAATCTGAAAAAGGCGTCTTCAAGAAACCAGGAAACAACAAAGCCGTTTTTGTAAAACCTAAAATCTGAAAGGACATTCTAGGAAACAACAAGGCAGTCTTCGGAAAATCTGAAAGGGTGCCTTTGAGAAACATGGAAGCAGCAAAGGCCTCTGTGGTAAACCTAAAATCTGAAAAGGCGTCTTTGAGAAACCAGGAAACAACAAAGCCGTTTTTGTAAAACCTAAAATCTGAAAGGACATTCTAGGAAACAACAAGGCAGTCTTTGGAAAATCTGAAAGGGTGCCTTTGAGAAACATGGAAGCAGCAAAGGCCTCTGTGGTAAACCTAAAATCTGAAAAGGCGTCTTTGAGAAACCAGGAAACAACAAAGCCGTTTTTGTAAAACCTAAAATCTGAAAGGACATTCCAGGAAACAACAAACATGAAAGCAGCAAAGGCCTCTGTGGTAAACCTAAAATCTGAAAAGGCGTCTTTGAGAAACCAGGAAACAACAAAGCCGTTTTTGTAAAACCTAAAATCTGAAAGGACATTCTAGCAAACAACAAGGCAGTCTTTGGAAAATCTGAAAGGGTGCCTTTGAGAAACATGGAAGCAGCAAAGGCCTCTGTGGTAAACCCTAAAATCTGAAAAGGCGTCTTTGAGAAACCAGGAAACAACAAAGCCGTTTTTGTAAAAACCTAAAATCTGAAAGGACATTCTAGGAAACAACAAGGCAGTCTTTGGAAAATCTGAAAGGGTACCGTTGAGAAACATGGAAGCAGCTAAGGCCTCTGTGGTAAAACCTAAAATCTGAAAAGGCGTCTTTGAGAAACCAGGAAACAACAAAGCCGTTTTTGTAAAAACCTAAAATCTGAAAGGACATTCTAAGGAAACAACAAGGCAGTCTTTGGAAAATCTGAAAGGGTGCCTTTGAGAAACATGGAAGCAGCAAAGGCCTCTGTGGTAAACCTAAAATCTGAAAAGGCGTCTTTGAGAAACCAGGAAACAACAAAGCCGTTTTTGTAAAGCCTAAAATCTGAAAGGACATTCTAGGAAACAACAAGGCAGTCTTTGGAAAATCTGAAAGGGTGCCTTTTTGAGAAACATGGAAGCAGCAAAAGGCCTCTGTGGTAAACCTAAAATCTGAAAAGGCGTCTTTGAGAAACCAGGAAACAACAAAGCCGTTTTTTGTAAAACCTAAAATCTGAAAGGACATTCTAGGAAACAACAAGGCAGTCTTTGGAAAATCTGAAAGGGTGCCTTTGAGAAACATGGAAGCAGCAAAGGCCTCTGTGGTAAACCTAAAATCTGAAAAGGCGTCTTTGAGAAACCAGGAAACAACAAAGCCGTTTTTGTAAAACCTAAAATCTGAAAGGACATTCTAGGAAACAACAAGGCAGTCTTTGGAAAATCTGAAAGGGTGCCTTTGAGAAACATGGAAGCAGCAAAGGCCTCTGTGGTAAACCTAAAATCTGAAAAGGCGTCTTTGAGAAACCAGGAAACAACAAAGCCGTTTTTGTAAAACCTAAAATCTGAAAGGACATTCTAGGGAAACAACAAGGCAGTCTTTGGAAAATCTGAAAGGGTGCCTTTGAGAAACATGGAAGCAGGAAAGGCCTCTGTGGTAAACCTAAAATCTGAAAAAAGGCGTCTTTGAGAAACCTGGAAAAATTAAGGCGATCTTTGGAAAACCTAAAATCTGAAAAAAAAAGCAGTCTTTAAGAAACCAGGAAACAACAAAGCCGTTTTTGTAAAACCTAAAATCTGAAAGGACATTCTAGGAAACAACAAGGCAGTCTTTGGAAAATCTGAAAGGGTGCCTTTGAGAAACATGAAGCAGCAAAGGCCTCTGTGGTAAACCTAAAATCTGAAAAGCGTCTTTGAGAAACCAGGAAACAACAAAGCCGTTTTTTAAAACCTAAAATCTGAAAGGACATTCTAGGAAACAACAAGGCAGTCTTTGGAAAATCTGAAAGGGTGCCTTTGAGAAACATGGAAGCAGCAAAGGCCTCTGTGGTAAACCTAAAATCTGAAAAGGCGTCTTTGAGAAACCAGGAAACAACAAAGCCGTTTTTGTAAAACCTAAAATCTGAAAGGACATTCTAGGAAACAACAAGGCAGTCTTTGGAAAATCTGAAAGGGTGCCTTTTAGAAACATGGAAGCAGCAAAGGCCTCTGTGGTAGACCTAAAATCTGAAAAGGCGTCTTTGAGAAACCTGTAAACAATAAGAATTTTTAAAAAAGCTGTCATTTTACAAAGATAGAAAGAACTTGAAATATTTGGAAATTCTCTAAAACGGGTTACAAATAACAGTGGGAATAGACACAGTTAAAGAAACTGTGAATGAAAATCAATATTAAAACCGTAAGCAATTAAATTTGAAAGCCGGCAATCAAGTTAACTTTCACCGGTTTTCTTTTTTGAAATCGGTGGTTTTAAATCATCTATTAAAAACCGGAAAATCCACTTAGATTATTTTGAAAACTTAATTTAAATTGATTCAACATACAAAGAAATCATGTAGAGGTTCTTCACTAAACTGTATCTGTTTTCTTTGGCATGATATTTTTTGAACATTTCTTATTTTCATGAAAAACACCCAATATCTTTCGGATATAAAGTTCTATCTTGCTCTTGGATATTTGATATGTTAGAGCATGCTTATTAAAAGACAGCAATGATACTTTAATTTCTACGAAAGTCTCGTAAACCTGTAAGTAATGGGGTACCCCACTTTTTTCTAGGATTATTTCTTTTCACTTTTATTTCAAGTACTAGTTGCACTTCATATATACTAATCATCGTTCAACTGTTAAAACGTTATGATCTATTTGATATGCAGTTTTATCTATTTCTTTCTTTTCAAATGTACCCATGTTATTTTTCTTTTGGTTGCTAAAAGTACGTGCAACGATTCTTTTGTTTTAAAATGAAATTTGTAAGCCGTCATAGGCAATGAATTCAAGAATTTCGAGTTTTAGAGTTTCTTTTATAATGGTTTCATTTTCTCTTTTGTCAAATTCTGCTATCTGTAGTAATTTAATCAACATTTGGATAAATTAATATAAAGCAGCGTCAGCGAGCATACATTCAAAAGTACTTTTAGTCAAATCAAGTCGCCTAATAAGATTTGTGACATTTCTAATATTAGCATAAATTTGTCTTATAGATTGGATTATGGACATTATGAACTTACTTTGAATTGATTATCGACTTATTTTGAATTGATTATGGACTTCTGGTGGAAAAATAGAAATTCTCCGTTTAAATAATGTGCTCTTACAGATATTTATGTAGTAATTTCTTAATGCTTAGAAATCAAATACAGGTTAAAATTTAAATGACATTTTTTAAATATTTAAGGTCTTAAAATCAACAAAATTCATGGTAAATTGGCATAAAATATAACAAAATAAAAATAATGAATGCTCTTTCACATTTTAGTGAAATGTATTGTTATGACGACTCCTAAAATTAGAAAAGGAATGACATAAAAATAATGTATGTTTTGTATCAAATTGGTATTCTGAATTGAAACTTTAGATATTATAAAATGTATCTTTAGTGAAGAACTTTTACTCAGTATTCAATATCAGTACGAATACTTTCATTTGATGTAAGCACCATTTATAATATTTTTAATAATGTCCTCTCGAGTTAATCTTTTGAAATATCATCTAAATAGTATGAAAATCAACTTAATTTTAACGTTATGAAATTCGAGTTTCTTTTGAAAGAATAATCAAAAATCATATTCTCTAGTGATCAATCAATAGAAATTCTTAAGCGGATTTTATATTTTTTTGTAAAATTAATTTTCATATTTTAGCTATCTTCAAGTGCTGATTATAATTTCTTGCAAATAAATAATTTGGCACAATTGTTCGACCATTTTTTAATAAAATGTCATCTTTTAATAATAAAATATGTTCTAGTCATAATTGTTTATGTCATATATGCAGGTTATTATTATATAAAATTAACATTAAACATTATATTAAATATTATAGAAATATTGTTAAGGTAAATGTAAATGTTAAAATTAAGAGTTAAAAATTATAGTTACTTTAAGTGTATTTAATTTCAATATTCAAAAAATTGTTTGGAATTAATTGTTACTGAAATGCCATTTGGTCAAGACTGTTTCACAAAAGCTACTAAATCTAAACAGAATGTATTCAATTTAATTATGAAACGCAATATGGAATAATGTAAACTGGGATAAATAAAACTTTTCTACTCACTCAGACAACAAAACCTATTTTACGCCAAGATGTTTTCTAAGTATAATACGCCACTGAAGTTATGCGTTGACATGGAAACATAAACCTACTTTATTACAGCATTTTACAGTAACGACTACGCGAAATTATATCCAACTGATACAAGTTATTGTTACTTTACACCTATTATGTTATGTTGAACTTTTTGTGTTTGCCGACTTAATAAGAAAACTCAATTCTATTTTTGTCGTGAGTGTTTTTCCTGAATTGCAATTTATGGACCAAATTGTGTCTTCAATGTCCTTTTAAGAAAGGCAGCGGAAGTAGCCCGCCAAAATATGCCAACTTAACCACTTTTCTTTCCAAATTCAGTGCCGATATCGCCAAGGAACGTCATAAACAGGCCCCAACTCAGACATACAGTCCCCAAAATGCTGAATTTTATATCTTAAAACCAACCAGATTATGACAATAAACACTTCTGGCGATTCAACAAAATCTTTTGCCATCCAAGACACCACAACTCAGGCTGCAAAAGATTCTGAAATTTCTCTCTGCATCCACCCCATAATTAAAATAAGGACCTCCAGAATTTTTCGATATTCTTTCTCTCTCTCTCTAGAAAGTGGATTCTTTGCCCTTTTAGAAAACACACTTCTGGTATTTGGGGTCATTTTTCACCATTAAGATCTGACGTTATGTCCGAAAGAATTCCATAGAGTTGAGATTAATTGCTAGTTGGTGGGGTGTAGCTTGACCGTTGGGGTTGGAAGGCCACAGCATTCGAACTTTACTACCATCCGGTACTAGTGGCGAAAAGTTTCCCTGAAATGTCCGGGGTCCCGCTAATGGAGGTGCTGGATCGAATAGCATTTTTCTGGACGTAGCATGAGGGTTCTTATCATAAGGGGGGCGTATATATAAAAAAGGAGATGCTGTGTTTATCCACTTTTTGTTCAGATTGTCCAAACGAAAAACTAAAGATATTTCTTCTTAAGATGTGTAAAAAAAAATGTACAACTAATACTAAATATTTTGTATTCCAAGTTTTACTGTAAGTGAAACAATACTTTTTATAAGATAAAGGAAAATAGATAAAGAAAAAGAGATTAAATAATTAATATCGATTTTGAATTTTTTGGTATCGATATTAAACAAAATGTAAATGTAAATAATATATAAATATAAAACATTCTAAAATATTTTTAAAATTTAAACAATTGTTTACGCTATAACTTAATCATCCAAGATTTAATATTTCGCTACCAAGTTCAAAAATTAAATATTTAAATCTGTTAATTTATGGGCCTGATGGCCGAATGGCTAGCGTTCTGACATTCGGTACCACAGGTATCGGGTTCAACCAAGCTTTGCCATGGGTGTTTGTAGTGGTTCGAAATCCATTTTTAAGCCGTAGGTCCCGGCCTAACAGGATCGTAAGGCGCTGCGGAGGCATTGTTACTCCACGTCCGTGACTTACCATCAAGTTACCACGCGTCCCCTGGGTAATGCAAAGTGAGTAACCTCGGTGCAGCCCTTATGGCGAAAATCACGGTCTATTTGCCAGTTGCATTAGAAGAAAAAAAAAAAATTAATCTCTGTTTAAATCATTGGTGCTCGAAAGTTTTGGGAATTATTTTACTCTAAGATGAATAAAAAAATGTACAATGATCTCTAAATTCTTTTTATTCAAGTTTTACTATAAGTGAAGTTTCGTTTGGTTTGTCTCTCTAAAATCTTATTGTGCATACTTTGGGCAAAATAGACCACGACCTACAGTTTACGTGGATTCTAACGGCATCCAACAAACATTCATGCTACAGCCAGGATTCAAACATGAAGCCTGATACCAACGGCCAGACACTAGCCAATTGGAACGGCGATGGTGGAACATCAGTGAGCCTTAAGTGACTAAGAATAGCTCACTTATGACGGGTTTTGGAGAAAAACAGTGACTTTTGACAGGACTTTTTAAACTAGTTGCGCCAAACATTTTCAGTTTTATGAGAGAGGGAAAACCTGGAAGACTGCCAGTTTAACCTGACTATCTACACGACGGTATTGACATACCAAAGGCCACTGTGCTAGCCAATTGGCCAAGAAACGAAACATGTTTCTTAACAACAATTTATATTTCACTACGATCAATATATCTATTTTGCAATACATGTTTACGCCCTTTGTTCCACTTATGTATAAAAAAAAAGTACTGCATAACAAATATTGTGATTGTTGTCAAATATAACAGCTATATAAATTAAACAGTTGACCGACTGACAATAAAATGAAAGCATTAAAGTATATACAGACTTTCTAGATTTTGTTTGGTTTGTCGCTCTACGGTCCTTACATACGAATTTATTATTTTTTTTTTTTTGCTACGAATACTTTTACATACGAATACATACTTTTACATACGAATATTTAATTAAACTTTTTAGATATTGTTTCGAATCCCCGAGTTATTCAGGGGATTCAGGAACAATATAAGAGCTTTGTACTGGACCAATGTTGGTCAAATAGGTATTTGGTCTAAAGAAAATTTTTTACCTATAAACGCTTATAACGCTTACCTATAAACGCTTAAAATATATAAATAATACTATTATTATTTGTATATTTCAAAATAAAAACAAAGTTCAACGCAATATTACATATATCTTTCCAGAAATATATTCATAACGATTTCAATATTTGGCATATTCTTAAATAGAATGTGTAAATTTGGATACATGCATTTACTTAATGATTGGATCGATAAATATGAAATTTCAAATTTTTACTGCCCCTACTATTAAACTGTCACATTCACCGCTGACTCTCTTTTCACAAATAGAGAAGCACAAACTCAATATATCCAAAAATTCAATGCATTCTGCATTTTGCTTTTACGACTGGACATTAAGTCCAGCAGTGGCAGCAATTGGGGTGCTTGAAAGGGAGGGAGGAGGTAATTTTATACTCCATTTCAAATGCTT
Source organism: Caerostris extrusa (assembly GCA_021605095.1). Classification (NCBI taxonomy): domain Eukaryota; kingdom Metazoa; phylum Arthropoda; class Arachnida; order Araneae; family Araneidae; genus Caerostris; species Caerostris extrusa. The sequence goes on along the minus strand of BPLR01011140.1, from coordinate 14,061 downwards.
CGTAACTCCCTTTCGAAGTGAAAAAATAAAAGGGAGATTCTTCTTTATCGGCGGAAATTTTGAGAAAATATAAGTAAGGGTCTTTTCGAGAAAAAGTCGTGCATTTTTGAAAATTAAAGTAAAAAAATATTGATGCTTTAAAAATAGAAAAAATAAAAATAAAAATGAAGGGTAAATTTGATGTGATAGCCATCTAAATTTTGAACATGATCAGCAATTTTATGATCCTATCATCATCACCAACAGTGTCGCAACAGCCCCATGGAGGGCCAAGGCAGTCTGCCTGATTTCTAGACAGGAGATGCTTTCTTTTTACGGGGTAGAGTTGTCAGCCCTACGCCCAACAACCATATTAGACAGGAATCTATGGATTAAAGGGGATTCCGAACCACTACAAACATCCATGGCACTTCCGGGACTCGAAATCAAAACCTATGGCACCGAACAACAGAGCTCTAGTCCCTCGACCATCAGCCCCATGATGATATGATAAATGTTAATATATTTAAATATGGACACTAAATTAGGTTGTACTATTCAAAGTGTTACAAACTTTAAAGCCGCGCCCAGACTGGAGTACGAGTAGTTCTTGTTCCGAGTGTCTGCGTCTGACAGTGAGAAAAAAGCCACATTATCTCTGACAGTGAGAAAAAGCCACATTATTTCTGACAGTGAGAAAAAGCCACATTATTTCTGACAGTGAGGACAGCTAGTAGAAAATTTATAGTCGCTAAAAATTCGTTTAGACCGGATTCACACCAAGGAGTCGAGTGGAGGCATGAAGCATTAAACAATTACTGGTCTCGTAATTGACTCCTGAGGCTTATGATTGGTTGACGCTTCCCCGCCTAGCTGCTCGACGCATTTAGTGTGATTGTGGCTTTAATTTGCAGGAAAAAACAACTCTGATTGAAGCAAAAACGAGACATTTGATTGAGACTTTTAAATAGTTTGCAAGAACTACCGGATTGTCTCGTTCAATCGTTTGGACGCGACTTAAAAGGGGTCAAGTACACCTAGACGATTTTAACGCCATCTACCACATATGGAAAGCATTTCCAAAATAGCATCTTCGTCTAGGTGTACTTTGAATGAGGTGTCGAAAATGCTTTTCGTATGCCTTAGACGATGTTACACAGATACGGAACTTCCAAACGTTTTCCCAAGTTCGCTTTTCATACATTACACAACAGTAAAACGAAAGGTAATTATACGAATGCTGAGTTAGCCAATAGACATCTTGTAAACAGGACGGCACACTGCAATAAACGAGTCGCACATGACACATTGTATGAGAAATTTGCACGATAAAGCATACTCCCAACCATTAGTATTTAGGCGGTCTCTCCCATTTTAGAAGAAATGTTAGTAACTACTTAGATATCTCATTTTGGCAAAAAAATGGCCTACTCGATTGTCAGACCTATCACTTCTTCTGAGAGTTATGTGAAGAATTAGTGTATAGTATACCCGTTATCAGTGCCGGGGGAATATCTGGGTGTGCATTGCAGATGTGAGGAAGTCTGAGTCATGCTCGGAACATTCCAGAATATTTAAAATTCTACCTACTGAAGGCGATAATTTGAACTAGCACTACTCATCTTTTTACTGTCGATTATGTTAAATCTTGGATATACACTAATTAATTCTTTCTATTGGCTCACACTCTCTATATATATCTTGTTCAAATTTTCAATCGTTCATAAAATACTTTTATTCATCTCAGCTTCAAATACATTTTTGTTTCAACTTGTAATGGATGACACTGGATGTTAACACAGTTTTTCAAATATTGGATTCATTCATTAAATTTAATTCATTAATTTTAGTTTTTTTTACATTTAAGTTGCATGTATCTGCAATAGATAGAGCAGATAAACTTTTTAAAAAAATGAATGAAAATTATTTATAAAGGACTTTCTTACAATAATATAGTGAAAAAAAAAAACTAGGAAATGACTTTAAATTTTTTTTTATATTACTTGTTTATGTTTTTGAAGGTTGCAGACACTTTGTAGACAGCAGAGGTGGAAGTCGTAATCAGGAGCAAGGAGTCGAAAGTCAGAGTCAGGAGTCAGTACAGAAAATTTAGTTGCTATTATTTTATTAAAGTAAATTTGATTTTCTTTAAATTCTGAGAATTAATGTTAAAATTACACTCAAGAGCCAAAACATTATGGCCACCTGTCAATACCGAGTTGGCCCACCTTTGGCCGGCAACACAGCCTTGGCATGGATTAATACCACCACTTAATACCAGTTAAATACCTCTTCGACCTGATCAAGTGCCTTCCGCGTCATCCAGGCGAGTTCATTGCAAAATGTAGGGGTGATCATAATGTTTTGGCTCTTTGAGTGTAAATGTTTGGCAGGCAATTCAATAGTATACTCAATAATACAACCACTAGTAAAGACAGCTACTGCTTTAACAACAAACTCAAAAAGTATCGAGAGAATTTTCTAGCACTTTACACTGGGTAATTAAGAAAACTTTTTCCATATATAAGTCCCCAGCTATCATACATTCACAGAAACTGAACGAAATTTTGATTTAATTTGAGGCCTTCATTCATAAATCATATGGAAAAACAAAGTTAAACGGTCACAGTTACAGTTACAATGACACAATTTCGAAAATTTCAAATGGCGACACTTTTCTTGCTTTTTTTTTTTTTTTTCTATGTGATCTCTGTAGAGGAAAAAATCATAAATAACATTAGAAGGGTACCAGTAGCCTTAAACTCACAGCCGCTATACACACTAAGAAGAAAAGTGAAAATACCAATATAAGAACGCAGAAGCAACAGAAAAGCACAACATTTTTACGTTAGCCCTAACCTTCAAAAGACAAAACAACCGAAAACAACACAGAATTGACGATTCTAAGCAGTGTTTGAGTTGCTCAATCGTAATAAAACCCGAATTTTGCGGCGATATGTGACAATGGATGAAACATGCCTCCATCATTTTCACACCGGAGTCAATCGACATTCAGCCGGAGTGGACTGCACGTGATGAACATTAAAAATGCTATAACTTTACTAAAAATGCTATAACTCACCATGCTAACAGGGCAACAGATGTCAAATTTATACACGTGTCTATTGAAGGTCAGGGCTAACTAAAACTCATATGAATTTAATACTAGTAGCGCCATCTATGTGTCAGCCTATGCACTTTTCAGCCTACCTGGTATGATCTTGTTAGACCGAGACCCTTCGGTAGATTTATAGACATAAATTATTTTCGTATTTTCGTAAATTATTTTGTACCACTATAAAAATTATTTTTTGAATCAAATATAAAACCAAAAATATGAATTTTTTTTCCATAATCGCAAAGCGCCGGAGAAAGTCTCGATCAAGAAAGGAGGTTCTCCCGGTTGGTAGGCCTATCCATTGCACTTCGGAGGGCCGACGGCTGAAACATCCGCACATTGCGGGTGCTTAGGGCATCAGTTTTTGATAGTCGGGATTTGCGTCCTTGCTGATCCCGGCTATTGAACAGAAGATTAAGTAGCTGCATTGTACATGTCTTGATACATGCATGTTTTTTTATCACATTATTTTTCATAAAAGAATTCTGAAGGAATAATTGTTACTACTGCATTGAAAATACTAATGTGACCAAAAAGTAAGACTAATTTCAATTTAAAATTCCCGGGCTTATGGAATTTCAATTTGTTTTTTGTTTTTAGATTTCTGGCACTGTCCTTGACATCTGCGTGAAATTTGATGTCAAATTATTCATTAGTGTTTGAGCGCTTGCAGCTGTGAGAGCAAAAACTGATTCCGGCGGTATTTGAAATACCTGGAAGTAATTGAGCAAAGAACTTGCGTCAAATTTTTTTTTTTTGGTTGAAACCCATAGAATATTACAGAAGGTATTCAGTGAGAGCATTCCTATATCGGAAAGAAATGTTTAAAGTGGTATAAACAGTTCAAGGAAGGCAGAGAACGCGTTGAAGACGATGAGCTCTCTGGGCGATCGCCAACATCACCGACCGACGAAGCTCCTTTAAAGGCCATCCCTACCGATGACTTTTTTTTACCATGCATTGAGGATTGGAAAAAGTTTGTATAAGTGCATTGTGTCCGGATTGGATTACTTTGAAGGCGCTGAAATAAATTTGGAAGAATAAATATAGAGTTTTAAAAAAAATAATTCGTCTTACTTTTTGGGCACATTATTATACTTTTCTACGTTCTTTTTTTTTTTTTTTTTTTGCTATAGACCAGATGCATTTAGATTCAAATTGAAAGAACTTTTGTGGGCAACAAACTAATAATATATTTTCTCCGTTAAGGTAACTGTTAGATCCTTATTAATTTTGCCTGGCTTTTTCCTTATTACTTTTGTAAATACTGATGTTCTTAGTCGGATCATAAATTATACCCAAATTAAAAAGTCTTCCTACGGCAATGTGAAATCTGAAATTCAATATGGCGTAGATTGACTCAAGAAAGCTATTTTAAACATTTCATAGGTCTTATTTTAAAGTGTCGAGATCTCAGCAGGAAACGCTGTATTGATGGAATAATATCTACTAATCTGTTTAATGTAACAATCTTTATCCGAGGATTGAATACGAGGAAGTTAACATTAAAAAATTGGTTATAAAAGTCAAAATGGCTTTCAATGTAAATTTTAATTCAATTTCAATGGAATGCCATTTGAAAATGATAAAAACGGAAAACAATTTCCCACAAATATGTATTTGTGTTTAACAAGTTAATAAACCCATTTGAAATGATGGAAAAATTTCGATATAAAAGCTTTACAAAAATCTCTAAGAAATAATTTTATACATTTTGTTGATTCGTTCGAATAATCCGCCTTATTCACTAGGTACAATATCTTTTCCATCAAAATTGAAAAGGGTGTAATGAAAACCGAGCCGTACACAATATTTTCAGTATGTTTCTTTCATCACTCTTCGGTGACTTTGTCATACAGCTCCGGATGTTTAAAATGTGGTAGCAGACCATATCCACGAAAGATTGTCATATTGGAGAGCAAAAGAGTCAGCCCAAGGTGCAACAATTGCAATGAACTAGGACATATCGCGGCTTGGAAAGGGATGCAAACAAATATCCACGAGTTCAAAATATTTAGTAATGAAAATTCTACTGGAACTAATTTTTCTGCTTTCTTGAAAGTCAATGAACAATTCTCTTTTCCTTTGCATTGTCACCAGAAATAATAATAATGCTATTCAAAATTCAGTCAATCCAAAACTTCATCCAACTCTCTACTTTAATTCAAAATATGTGAAATTATTCCGCATGATATCTTTAAAATAATTTATATTCAAACAATTTATTAACATATTTTTGCAGGAAATAACACTATCGATCATCTTTTCTCAAACAACTACAAACTGCTAACAATCCAGCATACAAACTTACTCATTTCTAAATGGCTTAGCCAATCAACCATCTATGAATAATCATGTCTAATCCCCATACCTAAATATAGCATAACGCTACTCAACAACAAAAAACGTCCGCGCATCTTCTGAATGATACCAAATAAATAAATATTTTATTCAGCTCTCTCTATGTGTTGGATTTTATTCCCCTATTTTTATTTTTTATTTTTATTTTTATTTCACTTCATTTACTAAGCAAGACATTTCTCTTTTATCATTTACCTCCAAAGGAACCATCAAGATAAGTGTTTATGGAGACTAACGGTGCCAAAAGGCCTCAATAATGTCAAACTGTCTGTGTTCGTTTCTTGCTTTTCCTTGATTGAATTGGTTAGTGTAAATTGCAGTGTTCAGATTAGCTACCAGATTGTCTCTGGATATGGCTTATTTGAGATATACTTTAGGCAATGTTGAGAACTCACAGCTTTATTGACACATGCACAAATACCACACACATATAATTAAAAAACATACATTATTTAAACTTTAATTATAATATGATATCATATCCTAAGCACGAACTCGTCCTTTTCTTCGTCATCATTTCTAGCAGCGATTACCCCTATCCTCCTGTGGAATCTCTTTTTAATTTTATGTTTTTACTGTTTCATATTATTCATTTTTTCTTAAAATTTTGAATTGTAGGGACATTTTCCTTAACTACTTATTGCCTGTTTTTTGGATAACCATGTTTCTCCTACTTATCGCCATGTACTGGACCAGATAAGAGTTTAAGGCTCCCCAGGGCACAAGGTACTCCTGATAAACTGGCAAGACTGATATCATATCCTATATTGATATGAGATTCCGAAAATCCTTTACTTATCTCGTAGAAGTTGAAAACTTGCTGTTAAAAACTCTATAGACAACAGAGATGGAAGTCGGAATCAGGAACAAAGAGTCAGGAGTAGGATTCAGGGAGTCAGTATGGAAAACATAATGCTATTTCTTTATTAAAGTATTCTTTTATTTTTTAAATTCTGAGAATTAATGTTAAAAAATTAATTGTTCAGCAGGCAATTCAATTGTATGTCCAATTATACAAAAATACCAGTAAAGACAGTTACTGCTTTGAAGCACACAAAACTAAATAGTGTTGAGAGACTTTTCTAGCACTCTACAATATTGGGTGATTACGAATAAGCGAAAGTGAGTCCAAAGATATCATCCTTCTTCTCATTCATAGAAATAAATGAAATTTTGCTGAATTTGGAGATATTCGCTAAAAATCATATGGAAAACAAAAGTTAAACTGTAACAGTTACAGTTACAATGACACGATATCAAAATTTTAAATGTTGAAACTTACTTTTTTTGCTTTTGAAGAAACCATGTCAGCGTCAGAATGGTACCAGTAGCACGAATTCGCCAGCTCTATACACACTAAGAAAAGTGAAAAGAATTAATAAGAATACCCAGAAGCAACAGAAAGGACAACATTTTAATGTAACAAATTTTCCGTGACCTCCTTCACACATGACAACACTTTGCAAACTGCAGGTGGGTATATCTGTGAAGCAGGGATTTCTGGTGACGATTGTAGTTAAAATAAAATCTCAATATATTTAAGCTTACCATGATAATAGCAGCAAATTCGCATTCTTTATTACTATAAAAGAGAAGATTTTGTAACCATTATTCATCTCGTAAAAGGGCAGTTTTCCTCTTTGGAAGACATAAAATAGACATAAAATATATTCATAACAATTGTACATACTACTGTAACCAAAAAGTAAAACCAATTTTAAATTTAAATTTCCCGGCAATGGAATTTCAATTTTTTTTTCATTTAGGTTGCTGGCACTGTCCTTGACATGTGTGTGGAAATTTCACGTCAAAATATTCATTAGTGATTGAGTTACGCTGGTTTGTGAGACGCTAAAAGCGATTTTGAAATGACTGAAAATAATGGAGCAAAGAACTTGCATTCAATTGTTTGCGGAAACTTATAGAGTGTTGCAGAAGGCCTTCGGTGAGCATTCCTATATCGGAAGAAATGTTTAGAGTGAGTATATTCATTAAAGAAGTCAGAGAACGCGTTGAAGAGCAATACACTCTTTGTCCGACCATCCACCTCAACCGACGAAGTTCGTCCAAACAATTAAGGATTTTGTGCTTGCAAAACATCGGTTTACAATTAGAGACCTTGCTGCTGATGTTAGAATTTCAAAAGGATCTGTCAATTCCATTTTAAACTGGCAGGTTCTGCGTTCGTGCTGATCCCGGCTTTTGAACAGAAGATTTAGTAGCTGCATTGTACGTTTCTTAATAGACACATTTTTTTATCACATCATTTAACCATGCTGGTAGCAGTGAATTCACGTTCTTCATTACTATAAAAAAGAGATAACCATCACTTATTTCGTAAAGGGCTGTTTTTCTCTTCACTAGATTTATACACCTAAATTATTTTCATAACAGTAGAAGGTATAGTACTTTACTTCACTAACCACTATAAAAAAATATTTGAATCAAACATAAAAAAAATATATATGAAATTTTGAGCATACTTACTTAGAGCTGGCATAACGTCTCGATCAAGAATAAGGCTCTCCAGGTTGGAGGCCTATCCATTGCACTTCGGAGGGCCGACAGCTGAAACATCCGCACATCGCGGGTGTTCGTTGCGCACAATTTTGAGGCTGCGGGATCTGCATTTTGCTGATCCCGGCTTTTGAACAAAAGATTAAGTAACTGCGTTGAACGTGTGGTTATAGATGCATTTTTTTATCACATTATTTATAAATGGTTCTAGCAGTAAATTCACGCTCCTTATTACTGTAAAAAAAGATTTTGCAACCATCACTCATTTTGTAAAGGGCAGCTTTTCTTTTTTGTTAGATTTCATCATCACCGTCATCATTGGTACAACAGCCCCAGGGTGGGACAAAGCCGTCTGCCTGTATGGCAGATTCGAAACAGGAGATGTCTTCTTTTTTACGGGGTAGAGTTGTCAGCGCAACGCCCAATGCACTACAGTCATGTTGGGACTTAGGGCTTGATGGCCGAGGGCTGGCACTCTGCCCCCTCGGTAACTATCTGGGTATCGGGTTCGAATCCCGGCGATGCCATGGATGTTTGTAGAGGTTTGAAGTCCACTTTAATCTGTCAGTCCCTGTCTCATATGACCGTAGAGCGTCTACAGAGCCCATTCAGACTTCTTCTCACCCACATCATTCCAAACTATAAAGGAGCAACTCAGCTCTAGACACAGTGATGTGGTGTGGGTGTAGCAGTTGTAGAGGTCAACATGTCAGACTGGGACATACTATTTAAATTGTATTCCGAACCACTACAAACATCCAGGGCTATGAAAAAAAGGTTTTTGTAATCATCACTCTTTTTGTAAAGGGTATGTTTTCTCTTCGATAGATTTATTGACTTAAATTATTTTCACAACAATAGAAAGTATAGTACTTTACTGCACTAACCACTATAAAAAATATTTGAATCAAACATAAAAAAAATATATATACTATGAAATCTTGAGCATACTTACTTAGGGGCTGGCAGAACGCCGCGATCAAGAAGAAGGCTCTCCCGGCTGGAGGCCTGTCCATTGCACTTTGAGGGCTGCCACATCCGCACATTGCAGATGCTTGTTGCGCACAATTTCTGAGCTGCGGGATCTGCCTTTTGCTGCTCCCGGCTTTTGAACAAAAGATTAAGCATCGGCATTGTAAGTGTGTTAATATACACACACTTTTTTTTATCAAATTATTTTTCATAAAAAAATGATAAGAGTATTAATTGTTACTCATATAGGGTGCATTGCAACTATACTTTTCTACGAATATGCTATAGTCCAAATGTCTTTTTAGAATCCAATTTGTAAAGAACTGTTGTGGGTAACGAGTGTTGAAAGTGTTATTTATTTTGCATGACTTTATTACTTTTGTATATACTGATGCTTTGTGTGATGTAGAAATTTTACCAAAATTACACGTATTATGCACCAATGTAGAAAATTTGAAAACTCTAATATGAGCGTAAATGACTCTAAAATAATTTTATACATTTTGTTGATTCATTGGTATAATCCATAAGCTTATCATTTTTAATTTTTCTCTGTTTAACTAAAAAAACTATTACTCCTATCTTACTAACAGAAAATGTGTTGTTATGGTTCAGAAAGCTGATTCTAAAATTTAGAGCTATTAAAGCAAGTGTCCCACACTAAATCACTTTTAGGGCCCATTCTTTAGAACAGGGGTCTCCAAACTGCGGCCCGCGGGCCAAATCCGGCCCGCCAATGTCATCCATCCGGCCCGCGACAGCGAATAGCTTATTGTTGCTGTAATAAGTTGGAAAAAAATACAGAATAATAATAACTCGGTTTTATTGACTTGCTGGGTAAAGCTTAATGGCAAGCATAATACGCAGAAAATTTAACTTAAGCATAACAACTAACTGGAAATTACAGATAATGGCAGAAAAAATTAAAACGGTTTTGGCCCTTGGTACTTACTGGAGTAAACAGTATGGCCCTCAGGGCTGGAAAGTTTGGAGACCCCTGCTTTAGAATATCTTTATAAATGATATTCCAAAATTTCCTGAAGTCAAAAATTACTCTCTGTGCTGATGTTACTGCACTCCTTTGCCAGAATAAAAAATTCTTATTATATCACTCATTTACTGCAAAAATTACATCTCTTCTCTTGAAAAACTGGGATTGCAAAATGGAAATTTCTTTAAACACTGACAAAACTGAAGCTGTTCTCTTTACGCGCAAGCGTAATATTAATTATCCTTTTTTTTCTTCTAAAGCAGCTGGTGAATCTTTAGACAATTGTCTTCGATGGCTTAAGGCAAGCGCTGCACTGACGTTACTCACTTAGCATTGCCCAGGAGGTGCGTGTATCTTGAAGATAAGCTACTGACGCGGTGTAACACTATCCCCTCAACGCTCTACGATCCTGTTAGATCGGGACCTACTGTTGAAAGTGGACAAACATCCGTGGTACAGCCGGGACTCGCCCCCGAAACCTGTGGTACCGAGGGCCACAGCACTATCCTGTCGGCCATCAGGCTCATATTACTTATCCTAATATCCTCATTTTTAATAACACTGTCAACTGGTCTTCGCAAATGAAATACTTGGGTGTCACCCTTGATAAATCCCTCACTTATCATATGTATATTAATAACCTAAGAACGATTTTTTTAAGTTTTTCTGTTCGGATTTTTTACCCGCTCATTTGTCGAAAGCTCTCTATTACGAATAAAGTACTCATCTGCATTTACTACATGCATCCCACGATCAGATATGAAAGTCCGGTTTGGGGCTCAGCAGCCAAATCAAATTTAGAAATTATTCAAAGACTTGAAAAATAAAGTTCTTCGAAATGATTATAAACTCACCTTGGCACATCAGAAATGAAGATATTAGGAACTCTCTTGACCTTCCAAATATTAGACAATTCGTCTCTACTATCTTTAAAAAGTTTTTATGACTCTGTCTCTTTTACTGGTAACTCTGTTCTTAGCTCCCTCTAATTTGCAGCATTACTCTATTTGAAAATAGAAAGCGAGCTAGAACTCTTCTCTCCCAGATCTTCTGTTTCTGAAGTGTCAAGCAGCAAGCTCCACTAGTAAGCAGCACAATCATCTATTTTCTTTTTTTCTTTTGCAATGATTAATTAAAATGTCCTATTTTCCTTGTTGTATATGCATCTATTATTCTTCTTACTTGACATTTTTTCATTCTTATTTATAAAAACATGCTATAACAATTCAATGGACATAAACCAAAGATAATCTTTCAATAATCTATGACTGTGAGCATGTAGCGAATAGCTTCGGTCACTCTTCAATTGATCCAAAGGCATTTCTTTAAGTGATTCTTAATTTTTTAAAGATATTTTGGACGTGAGCTTCGTCGGTTAAGGTGGATGGTCGACCAGAAGGGCTCTTCGTCTTCAACGCGTTCTCTGCCTTCTTTGAACTGTTTATACCCCTTCTAAACATTTCTTTCCGATATAGGAATGCTCACCAGAATGCCTTCTGCAACATTCTATGCGTTTCCGCAAACAAAATTGAATGCAAATTTACTTTGCTCAATTAATTCAGACATTTCAAAAAATTTGCCTGAATCACTTTTAGAGTCTCACAAAAACCAAGCGTAAACCCAACCACTAATGAATACTTCGACGTCAAATTTCACACAGATGTCAAGGACAGTGCAGCAACGTAAAAAATGAAAAAAAAATTTGAAATTCCATAAGCCTCGGGAAATTTAAATTGAAAATTGGTCTTACTTTTAGAGCACAGTGAAAGTGGAGGAGGAGAGTCAGCATCTGGAGTTTCAGCAACGAATGACCTAATGTCTGGAAAGAGAGCTGTACGGGTTTATGGTATGATTGCAGGCATTTCATATTGCGCGCATTACAATGTAAAGAACCCGACTTGTTGTTCAATGGAAACATGCACCGCTGGTGAGAATTAGAGCTGAGGGTTCCATAAGCTGGGCAGCTATATTGTAGACACTAATTTAAAAAATGACGTTCTCGATGGCGTTTGTGATGTTCAGCATCTTGCTTCGTTAGTCGGACTGTCTGAAGTGATTTTTTCAGGTTTTCGGCAGTTAAAGTCTATCCCAGAAGCCACTGCTCTACTTCTTTTAGTGGCACGCAGCCAAGTCAGACTTCTACCTACGGATGTTCCATCACAACAAAAGCTGCCCCTCTACCTTCATCCATGAGTAGATTACTCATGGGATGTCCGTCCGCCACTATGGGACACTGAGGATTAGTCACAACACACACACACACACAATATAAAGAGGTCAAAAATAGTCTACATCATATCGGATGAAAACATGTTTTCTGTTTATGCGAAATCTGCTCTGTAACTCTTCTGTTCTAAAGAGAGCAGAAAATAATTCATTCATCACGGATGTTACCTCAGCGAGATGTGATTTATGACTGCAAGATTAATTGCTAGACAACTTCGCGCCTTAAAGCAGCAATTACTTTCTAATTCATCTGAACAAATCATTTATTTCTTATGCCAAATCACCACTTGACAACCTCAGACACGCACGCTCTTAAATTCGATGAGTGAAAATTATCTTTCTGCTGTTCATAAAAGTCTGATGTCAATTTAGTTGCCAAACGTGTTATTTCAATATTTCTTGTAGTAAGATTGATATCACAAAAAAACCACTGCCAGACATGCATTTTTTTACTGTTGCATGGTAAAAAAATGCATGTCTTAATCTATTAAATATTATTTAAATATAATACTTTTGAGGGTACTGATGGCCGAATGACTGGCCCTCGGTGCCACAGGTTTCGTGTTCGAGTCCCGCTGTGCCATAGATGTTTGTAGCGGTGAGGATTCCAATTTAAACAGTAGATACCAGTCTAATAGGACTGTTGAGCGTTGGATGTAAAGTTTACAACCCTACTCCGTAAAAAGAAAATAGTTTCTGTCTCGAAAATCCACCAGTAGTTAGACGGTCTGGGACCCGCCAGAGGGCTGTTGTGCCAATTAAGAAGAATGCTTTTTGATATGTCGATGTGTTTAAAAACGTGTCTTAATCTATTAAAAATTAATTGAAAATATCACTTTTGATATGCCAAAAATACATGAGCTTCGATTTTTCTACAAATTATTCGATGGCCATCATTAGAAAAACATTTAATTTTTTTAATTATTAATAAAAAACCAGATGTTTCCTGGATGGTTATCCAACTTCGTCAACTAACATCTAGACCAAGTACATGAATCTCATGGAAGGAGGACAGCGAGAGGCAGTTTTGTTTTGATGAAACAGCAGTAGGAGGAAGACTGACTTAACTTCGATGTCGCTGAAGAAGGAAGGCAGTGCCTTCCGGGAGGACTTTTAGGGGAGCAAACCCCTGTATCAGTATGGAAGAAAAACTTGGAAAAACTCCCCCAGGTAGCCCGACTAGCGAATCTACCATCGAGTCTACTCTTTTTCTTTTAAACCGTGCCTACAACAAAGCCGCAAATGGATTGAACTCAGCCCTAATGCTCCCCAGCGGCACACGTTGTCGCTGGGCCACGAGTCGAGCCATACGAACTTCTACGCAGGACATATGATTCCAGACTGTAACTACTAGTGTCTATCCTAGGAATGGACACTATATATAGATTGATGTATTGTGTCCATTCCATATCCGTCACAGATTTCTTTTTTTGCTGTGTAGGAAAGAAAAGTTCGGAGCCTAGAATATTCAATATTCTACCCTTAGTGATGCTCCCTTATAATAGCATAATGGGTTCTGTATAACAAGCGAATTCTGTGGTTTCCTGTGCAACGCTGAAACTCCTATATATATGCAGTTATAATATCATCAGCCCTCAAATACGTGCCTATAATTTAAAAAACAATATGTTCACTACTAAATTATCTGTATTCTTAGTGTTTAATAAGTATATATTAACACAATGCCTGTGATTGGTTTATTTCCAAAAAGTCCAACCACTTTGTTCTGTGTTCTCAAACACACTTGTCATTTAATTACAAGTTATATACTTAATAGTTTGTTCCCTCTAATATAATAGTTAAATAATTTTCAACGTAATTCGATTTATTTTGTCATTTTATGTTTTCCACTTACATTTCAGTTTTTTCTCCGCTTTCGAATTTGTTTTCTATCAAA
>BPLR01011139.1:0-77189 GCA_021605095.1 Caerostris extrusa | reverse complement strand
TATTTTTATCCTTTTATAATTAGCTACATCACCTCGATGAATACTTTTGTTATCCAGAACAGTAAATTCTGCAGATAATAGTGTGTATAGATACCTTCAAAGGGTTATACCTTGGGGTAACTCTTTGCCAATCACGTGTAAAGAAAACTATACCATGAAGTTTAGCATTCGATGAGATATATATCGTATAGAGTAAACCCGGAACTCCTACCAGGCAGTTTTAACTATCGATTCGAGCAGTTTTACATACATTATCACAATCGAGTCATGTCGTTTTTTGAAAACAGTGACTAACAACAGTGCCGCCAGCAGATTCGAACCTCAGTACTTTTGGGTACACTAGTTGAGCCCATTGCCATTGGGCCACGAGTTGGACATCAAAATGTTACCAAGCTATTGCCTTATCAAGACATTAGCTGAAATGTTGACTATCAGGGGGAATCAAAACTCAAATTTCATACTGCTAGAAATTAGCAGCTTAGACACGAGTTGATTAAAAAATAATATAAAAATAAAAATTAATCTCAAAATAAGATAACATCAAAATTTAAATAAATTGAAGTTGCTTAAAATATAGAAAAATTAAGTTGGAGTATTATCAGTAGTTAGTTAAAATTTAGGGAAGAATAATAAAAATAAGAAGAATTAGTTGAAAGATAAAGTGAAATAGAGTTTAGAGTAAATAATTAATTAACACACTGAAAAATAAATTAAAATAGTTCTTACAGTAAAAATGAATTAACACCATTGAAAATAAAAAGTAAAAAAGAATTTTCAGAAAAAGAATTAATTAGCACATTAAAAATTAAAGTAACATATAGTTCAGAAGAAACAATTAATAAGCATTGAAAAATAAATTAAATAGTGTTTAGAGTAAAAAATGAATAAACACCTTGAAGAATAAAAATAAAATATAAAAGAGTTTAGAGTAAATAATTAATAAAAACTTTTAAAAATAAGGTAAAAAAGAGTTTAAAGCAAAAAGAATTAATAAACACATTGAAAAATAAAGGTAGAATAGAGTTTAGAGTAAAAAACTAGCAAACAAACACTTTGAAAAACAAACACATTGAAACATAAATAAAATAGTGTTTTAAGAACAAATTTAAGAAACAATTAATAAACACATTGAAACATAAATTAAAAATAAAAACAAGTGTTTACAGTAAAATTGAATAAAGTAAAACATAGAGTTTAGAGAAAACAATTCATTAGCACATTGAAAAATAAGGTTGAATAGAGTTTAAGAGTACATAATTAATAAACACATAGAAATCTAAACGCGCTGTTAATTGTACCGTGCTAATAGATTGCTAAGTAAAGGCGTTAGCATAATTGCAGAGCACAGAATACATAGAGGATGGTAAGTGGTATAATTACCTCCATTCTTCCAGTACCGCACGTGGTACTTGAGAACGGGGCTGTTGCTGGGCAGAGGGTTGCCAGGACACCCGGGTGGACCGACTGGTGATCTCGGTGATGCGCCCCCCCTCGGTGAAGAGGTGGGCTCTGCGAAGAAAAGACAGACCTCATTATCGTCTGCTTGTAGGACATGGGCTGTGTTGACTCGGGCGAGACAAAGCACTCGGCAATGTCCGCCTGTCACCAGATGAATGGAGGAGGTTGTCGGAACTATTTATCGGAAATGAAGGTTATGGCGTGCTCTGCGTTGTGGGGTGGTCAGGGGGGGGTGGAGGAGGAGGATGGGGATTTGTTCTGGAGTAGTGTTCAGTGGAGGAGAAAGGAAATGATGTTAATAAAACTTTGATGGCTTTCTCAGAGAGCAATGGAAAAAGGGGAGAAAAGAATGTTCGTCTTATTGAAAAAAGATAAGATGGGACTGTTCTTAAAGACTAGGGATTAACTAAAGAGATTTAAGAAGGATGGTAAGAATCTTTATGTTTGATAAGCACAAATTGAAGGAATTAGATTGAAAATAATGTAACCTAGCTAAAGGGATAAAAATAAATGATAAATTTTGTAATTTAATTTTCTGTACAGACTTCAAATGATCTTTTTTAAATAAACTTTTGAGATTCAGTTTAAAGTTTAAAATGTTGAAATTGGAAAAAGGAAATTGGAATGGTATTTTATCTTTTATTTGTAAAAATGACGTTGATTAGAAATATGGAAAATATCAAGCATTTCTGAAATAAATCTTGAAGTTTAAAGAATGTGTCTGTACATAGTCAGTTTCATAATAAAATGCGGCTATGTAAAATGTTGCAGGGTCCAATATTGCATCTAATTGGCTTTTTGAGTGAAATTAAAAATTATTATTTAAAAAGGTTTTCCAATAGAGAGTTCAAAATGAAATGTATTTTTATTTTAATCGATAAAAATAAACATTACCTAAATACATATTTGAACAAATATGTATTCAGGTAATGTAAATATGTATTTAGGTTTTTTGTACTATTAAAAATATTTTTTTTAAGTTATTCTTTTATAATGTAATTTAAATACATTTTTATTATACGTAGATATTAATTAAGAATTTTTATTAATAGGCATAGTTGCACACAAAAAACACACTTTTTATAAAATGAAAAAAAAAAAAAAAATAATAATAATTAAAACGATTTTAATAAAGAGTTCAAACCGAAATATATTTTATTTCAATAGATAAAAATAAAAAATTACCTAAATACTTATATAAAAACAAATATATCTAAAAATATGTTTTAAATTTATTCCTTATAATGTAATTTAAATAAATTTTTTATTATATGTAGATGTTAATTTTTAATAATATGTGTATATTTACACACAGATAGATATATATATATTACATAAAATATTTACACACTTTTTATAAAATGAGAAAAATATTTTGTAACTATAGATTTACTTTATATGCAGATCTATTATTTTATATTTAACATTTATTATAATATAAATTTATAAATGATAAATTAGCTTCATGATTGACTTTTTAATTACTTTTATACGTTTTTAATATCTGATTTCTGATGAAAGACTCATTTACTTTCTTAAAAAGTATAACATCAAGATAGAACAATACTCGTATAAGGTATTTTTGTGGTATCTACCATTTAAGAAAAAATTTAACCTTTTCCAGCATTAAATTTGTCTATATTGAGGAATATTTACTAAATTTCTTGAATTTAAAGTAGGAATCGACAAGAAGTGTTTACTAAATATTCAAAATTGGTTTTTATCAAAACAATAAAGATAAATATGATATCATTGAAATCTTGTTTACATTTTAACTATACATATTTCGCTATGTTTTTATTCTTGTTGATTGGTATCTAAAATTGAATAATGTAACTTATAGTAAGAAAATAAGTTATTTATTGCTTTAGAAGATAACTTTAATTTTTAATCAGCTGAGAAAATAAGATATGTAAAATTACTACAATAGGTAAACTAAAATTGCCTGCTTAGGTTGGAGGGAAAATTTACGATCATGTAAAAAAAGAAGACATAGAATATATTTTACATTTTTTTCATGGCAATTTTCATTTGGATGCTTGACAGCAAACAATATCAAATTATAATTAATGAGTCTCTTTATATTTCAGTTAATTAAAATAAATAGGCATATTTTCATTGAAAATATTTTTTAAAAATTGTTAAAAAAATAATGATAAATATATCTCAAAAACATAAGCTGTTAACAAAAATTTGTACTTCAAATTGCTTTTATTCTGTTTATTTCGGACTCATTTAATTAAATAATTTAAAACATTAATTAAAAAAAAATTTCGTTTCGTTCAGAGTGAGAACCCTTTTTGCCCAATTGCCATGTTTATAAAGCATATTCTATGTTTAAAACTTTTTAGTAAACTTTTTAACATAGAATATGTTTATTTAAAACATATTCTATGTTAAAAGGTTTTAAACAAACAATTTCTATTTGAAAAGGTTTGAAAGAAACATATTCTATGTTAAAAAAGGTTTGAAAGAAACATATTCTATGCTAAAAGGTTTGAAAGAAAAACATATTCTATGTTAAAAGGTTTAAAACAAGCATATTTTTATATGAAAAGATATAAAGGATATCATTGAGACGAACTTATATACTTTGAAAAAATCTCACCCAGTACATCCAATGTGACTTCCCCCCTTGTGTTCTCCGTAGTCGTTTTTGGCGACACACGAGTACGTCCCTCCATCCGCCTGTTGGCTGTCCCGTACTAGTAGCTCAAACGTGTACTGGTCCTGCTTCGAGTACGTGGAGGGATTGGAGCGACGCTGATTGGCTTCGAACCTGAAACGTTAACAACGTTATTTTTCCCCTCAAACATCATTTTATTGCTTCACTGCACAAGGAGTGCACTTGCTGCAAAAACACATTTACAGACGGGAAAGAAGCACCCATACAACATTCTTCTTTCACTGGAAGCCATTGAAATTTCTTTAAAATATTTTTATAGAATAATATAACAAATATAGTCAATTGTTGGGGTCCACTCATAGAGTAGTAATATAATAGAGAGCATCTCCTATTCTAAAGGAATAAAAACTTGGAAAACATCTTCTGTTTTTATTGTACTACAATTGGCGCTGCATCGCCCTTGGCCTCTTTTCTCTGCCTACATTTATTCAGAAAACGTAAACATTTTACTTAACACATGATTCTGAAAATTCCGAGTACTGCCTAAAATACTTCTTCTCAAGTCACACATTTATATAATTATGTGTTTACCAAAGACAAATAGATACGAGAAATGCTATTTTGTTTAAAAACTTTGATCATTTTGAATGAATTTATATTAAAACATCACAAAATGCTCATATAAATGAATATTTTATTTTTTAAATCATTCTGGTGGAAAAATATTACACAAGAAAAATTATTACTAAAATATAATCCAAATATTCAGAAAAAACTAAACTTATATTTATTTACAGCTAAAAAAAAAAGAACTATTTCTTTTGAAAATCGTTGTATGGCAATAAGAAATTTTTCTATCATTGTGCCAACAACACAGAACCAACAGTAAAGATTGTATGCAAAAATTGCCAAGCTATCATCACATATGTTAAACTACAAAGAAAAAGTCACGTGAGGATTATGTTTGATATGGCAACCCTGATATCCACTCTACTATATTACTATTCTATGGGTCCACTCGTACAAATCATGTTAAATATTGTTATTTGATATTTTATATTGAAGTACTATTACAATGGTTAAGGCACTAATGAAATGATACTTCTATCAAAAGTGTATTTAAATTACAACCAGCACTTGATATAGATTTAACTTCGGCTAAAAATACTCTTTTATAACTGCTTCTTACATTACTCAATGGTGAATGGTCGTTACTCTTATAAATTTAAAGAAAAAATGTTTATTAATATACAGTTTTACGTCCTTGGAAAATTTCAGATTGTTTTTAAACAGGATTCTCAGAAATACCCTAAAACAAATTACAACTTCCAGAAAGAATACTGCTGCTCAAAAGTGTCATGAAGTTCCATAAGTCTTAAAGCAAGCTGTTTTTGGATGTTATTCTTGGTTATAATCATGAGCATAGATTTTATGTGAAAATATTAAATGTAATAAATTAAATTATTTGCGTCCTTCAATATTTCAAATTGTCTTTAAACAGGATTCGCAGAAATACCCTAAAACAAATCACAACTTCGAGAAAGAATACTGCTGCTCAAGTGTCATGAAGTTCCATAAGTCTTAAAACAAGCTGTTTTGGGATGTTATTCTAAGGCGATAATCCAGAAAAAAAGATTTATAAGATTCAATAAATGTCAAATATTTGTTATTCTTTGTTCTTAACCGTTATTGTCGCTGTCAAAATAATATAAATCTTTGACAAGGAAACAAATAAGAAACGAAAGAAAAACATCACCCAATTGATTTCCAGGCATGAGTGATTTTTTTCTCTTCATTCGAAAAACATCATCTCAAAACATTTTCGATAGAAAAGAGTTTATAAATAGAATTGTTTGTTCTGTTTTACTCAAACAGAATATATACTTGAATTGGAGTGAAAACCTTTCAAATAAGATAATTTCTTTGTCTGTTTCTTTTATTTTTGGGCCATTTAAAGGTAAAAGATATATTTTTTAATAATTAAAAGAAATGTTTATTATTCATACAGTAGTTTCTATTAAAATTAAAAGATAAATGGAGAAATAAAATTTGGACTTTATTTGTCCTATTTTTTACTTCATATATTTGACTTTATTTGTCATATTTTTTACTAATATTTTCTGTTATATCAATGCATTTTTGTTTATTTTCTAAATAAAATTAAAATATTTTGTAAGACAAGTTAATTTATTATGTTGATTTTCAATTCTGTGTTCTAAAATATTAAAATTAAATTTTTAATAAATATTTAAAATGATGATATCAAATGATATATTTAAAAGATATATGTTGATGATAATGATATATTTAAATGATGATGATAAAATTTTTAAACTAATTTTGATATGACATAGATCAATTAAAAATGAATAATATACATGAAATTGGTTTTATAAATTATAAATATCGAATACAAATGATATTGTATGTATATATACAGGGGTCTGATGGCCGAGTGACTAGCGCTGTGGCGCGAGGTGCCATGGATGTTTGTGGTGGTTTGAAATTCACATTAAACCTTAGGTCCGAGTCTAATATGATTGTAGAGCGTTGAGCGTAGGGCTGACAATCCGACCCAATAAAAAAAAAACGTCTCATCTTATCTCATAAGCCCAGACGGCTTTGACCCGCCATGGGACTACTGTGCCAATGAGGAAGAAAAAAATATGTATTTACATATATATATTCGTATATAATATATATATTGCATATATTCCATACATTAAATATATTTATATATATTCACATATAATATGTATACGCTATTGCATTTTTTCGTTGATAATAAAAAAAAAAAACCGTTGGTTTGTGAGATTTTTACTAAAAGGAGAATAAAATTTGAAACTTCTATTATAAATTTTATATCTGTTTCTCATTTAAAAATGCAAACACACTACTGACAAGCATTGTGCTTTCATTTCATTTTTCATTTTCATTGTGCAGCATTGCGTATTTAAAAATGCATATTTTTCTACATTAAATCTTGTCTGTTGTAAATAAATTCAGCCCATGTATATGCAGTATTAAATTAGCTTTAAATTAAACGAATTTTAAAAAAAAACTTCCTCACTTAAAAAAAAACAATTGTTACTTTACTTGACAATATCACAAACAGCAGCTACAGTTACGCGAGTGTATAGATATGAATTTTGTGATAATTTGGTGTCATTTCGATTTGAAAAAGTGGTGGGGTTCACCATTTGCTCACTTTCTTATTGACAAACATCAAAAACTGCTCGAATATTGCTGAGATACTACTGAAAAGTGTCATTTCAGATTGGAATTTCATGAACAAGGATTTGTAAGAAGTGTGAAAATAGTGATTATAAGAAGTGTTATAAGAAGTGTGAAAATAGTGATTATAAGAAGTGTGAAATCTGTGATTGTACAAAAAGACCTGTGAGAAACTATTAGGTGGTTAAGATTAGTTTTCACGTAAGTCAAACCTACAAGACACGCATCCAAAATCTTGGCAACTACTTGACTGAGATTCATGTATTGATGGAACACTATTCTCTATATAGGGCAATCAGCAATTGGTGCAGAACGAGCTAATCCATTCAGCAGACAACTTAATGAGTACATGGAGTCCACGGAGAGCATTTTCATTGCACCTTAAAGTGTGAACAGCATTTGTTCCAGATTATGGTAAAGCAGACAGCTGCAGATTTTTCTTCAATCAGAAAAAGATTTTGCTTCTTCAGCATGACTGCTGCTTGTCCAGAATATACAGATCAATCAGAAAACTACTTTTGAGAAAGTCTATGATGAATCCCCGAAGAGCAATTGAGAGATTGATCTGAGATTGATCCAGAGTATGCTAGACTTCCCAGCAGCAGCTAGACCTCTTTTATATGCTAAACTGCTATGTCACCTAGACTAGAACTCAACAGCAGACTGCTTCTTGAGCAAGTAGATGATGAGTCCACAGACAGGATTTTCCCAACATCTTAAAGCATAAACATCGATTGGTCCAGATTATGGTAGAAAGACAGCTGCAGATTTTTTTCTGGAGTCAGAAAATGTATTGCTTCTCTTGTCCAGAATATGCAGACCAAACAGAAAATTGCATTTGAGGAAGTTTATGAGGAATCCAAGCACAGTACTTTCACACCATCTGAAATTCGTCCAGAATATGCTAGACCAATCAGCAGGGGCTACTTCTTCGTCAAAGGCAGATAAAGAGTACAAGGAGAGGATTTTCCTTTCGAGCGTTTTGTTTAAATCATTGAGAAAATCGAGAATTTTAACCATTGAAATAAATATATTAAATTATATAGAGGGAAAAAAAGACGCATCTGGAATTTGTCTGAATAACATAATAGGTGATAAGACACTGACCAGACTGGTTGGAGGGCTGCTGGCAACATTATGATAATTAACACCACATTAATCTACCAACACCGTTTTCAGTTTGATTTAAAGAAAATAAATGATTTCTAGGACATTTTATAAAGATACAATTTACTGTGTCTTTTTGTCGAATTTGCATGCCATGTTCTTCTGTGTTTATGTGTCATGTTGAGTATGGAAAACTCTAAAGACACGTAATACTCTTTCCTGAGTCCATTGGTGTTTCAAACAAATGACTGTAACGTACTCCACCAAATGAACCCACAGCCACACACCAGTAAGACACGAATGATGTAAAAACCTGCCAGTATAAAATGGCTAAACGACAGAAAAGCGATCCTTTCATTATTTCTACCCTACTTTTATTCACATCGAGTCTTTCTCTGTTGATTCATCTCAACGAATCTGAAAGCAAAACTGCTCCACGTTATCTAAAGCACGACTCGCATCCACTAGAAAAATCTTTCAAAAAAATTTAAGAAAAAACAAGAAAATAGCTGTTCCTCTCCTTCTAAAGTCTCGCAAAGATTTTCTGCGCTGATGCTCGCAACAGAAAAAGGCAGAGCGTCTCGTTGAAGATGCGCGCTTTTCTCTCTAATGTGGCGTTACGGGTCTTCAGAGAACGGAGAACTGGCTACTGGGTTTATGAATGTTACATGATCGCCAAGAGTCTGGCAGGACGCTTGTCTCGAATGGAGCGAGACATTATGCTGGCGGAAAAAAAAAAAAGTTTGCAGAGAAATGTTGGCGAGAAATGTTTTTTTTTTTTTGTCTGCTATTTTTTTTTTCCCAAGGGTATTTTGTTTGTCCCTGTTGTTAGTGGAGGCTCAAAGATTTTCGTGAAGTTTCGCAGAATATTTTTTTTTTTGAGCGTAGAGGGGGACAGAAAGGAAATGTGAAATCCAATTGTGCTGGAGGAAAAGAAGGGTTTTTTTTTTCTGGACAAGATGGTTTTTTTTTTTGTGTTCTATAAAGACAGAATGCAGGTAGAGTTTTTTTAAGAAGAATATTTTCGGGCTTAGATAGTGGTCGCCTTTTTTCAATATTCAAAATGAAGCACTGCATTTAAATTTTTAATCAACAAGTTGAATTTTGTAATGGTTATTGTATAGTAAAGAAAAAAACAAAATTTATTTCATTTTTGAATGAAACTTAAAATTAGTTTTAATTAATAATTAAAAATTTCTTTTGCAAAATTGTGGATACATACAAATAATAGTATATATTGTACATTTGGGTGGTTTGGATTCCATTTGTTAAAGAAAAATTAGAAAACGTACAATTTAAATTCATTCTTATTGGTTTGTCTCTCTACTGTAATTTTGTGCACACGAGGACTAAACAGACCATGACTTACAGTTTAAAGTGAACTCCTAAAATCCAACAAAAATCTATGAGAGCACCAGGATTTAAACCTAAAGCATGCGGTAACAAAGAACAGAACGCTAGCCAATTGGCCCTCAGAACACAAAATCATTATTTCTATTAATATGAAATCCAATCTCTCTTTCTCACACCAGGAAGGGTCAGTGCTAAGTTTAAATAAAGAAACCAGTAATAATCATTGTGAGCTTCACAAGTAACATTGCATTGAAATTATTCCATGAAAATTGTATAGGAAAAATATCTAATAAATTCTTGCCATTAATAAATTCATTTAAATGTATTAATATAGTTACTAAACTTATAGAGGGACAATTTACTGTGTTCTTTGTCGAATTTGCATGCCATATTATGTCATGTTGAGTATGGAAAACTCTAAAGACCCATCATACTTTTTCCTGAGCATTGGCCTTTCAAAGAAATGACTGTAACGCACTCCGATAAATGGACCCACAGCCACATACCATAAAGACAAGAATGATGTAAAACATTCCAGTATAGAATGACTAAACGACAGAATTTCAGTATTTACTACCCTATTTTTATTCACATCGAGACTTTCTCCGTTGATTCATCTCAACGAATCTGAAAGCAAAACTGCTCCACGTTATCTGAAACACGACTCGCATCCACTGAAAAATCTTTCAAAAAAATATAAGAAAAGAAAATACAAGAAAATGGCTGTTCCTCTCCTTCTAAAGTCTCAGCAAAGATTTTGTGCGTTGATCCCGCAACAGAAAGAGGCACAGCATCTCGCTGAAGATGCGCGCTTTTCTCTGTAATGTGGCGTTACGGGTCTTCGGAGAATGGGGAACCAGCTACTGGAGTCTATGAATGTTACATGATCGCCAAGAGTCTGGCCGGACGCTTATCTCGAATGGAGCGGAACATTATGCTGGCGGAAAAGATTTTTTTTTTTTTGTGATCTTTTTTTTCTTTTCAAGGGTATTTTGTTTGCCCTGTTGTTAGTGGAAGCTCAAGGATTTTCGTGAAGTTTCCCAGAATTTTTTTTTTTTTTTTGGAAATGGAAGGGAAAGGAAATGTGAAATCCAATTGTGCTGGAGGAAAAAGAAGGGTTTTTTTTTTTTGGAGAAAATGTTTTATAAGACAGAATGCAGGTAGAGTTTTTTTTTTTGAAGAAGAATATTTTCTGGTTTAGATAGTGGTCGCTCTTTTTTCAATATTCAAATATTTTGTACTGATTATTATATAGTGAAGAAAAAAAGAAATTAATTTTGTTTTTTAACGAAATTTTATATTAGTTTTAAATTATAAAAAAAATTTCTTCAAAACTGAAATGCATGCTGATAATAGTAATTATTGTACACTTGATTGATTTGGACTCCATTTTTAAAGAAAAATTAGAAAACATACTATTTAAATTCATTCTTACTGGTTTGGTTTCTTGCTCTATGGTCATTTTGTGCACACGACGGGCTAGAACCAGGACCTGCGGTTTAAAGTGGATCCCGGACGGCCAACAAACATCACTGGCACCGCCAGGATTAGAACCTGAAGCCTGCGACTTGACCGATAGCACTTGCCAGTTGGCCATCAGGCCGCTTTACATAAAAGGCGAGAAGACACTGACTAGACTAGTAGTCAGGCTGTTGACAACTTGCTGATAGTTAACACCACATTAGTGTGCCAACAAAATTTCCCAGTTTTATTACAGGAAAACAAATTATTTTTAGGACATTTTACAGAGAGACAATTTACTGTGTTCTGTGGTCGAATTTGCCTGCCATGTTCTCAGTGTGTGTCATGTTGAACATGGAAAACTCTGAAGACCCGTCACACTTTTCCTCAGCCTATTGGCACTGCAAACAAATGACTGTATCGCTACACTAAATGAACAAACAGCCATACACCATAAAGACACGAATGATACCAAACCTACCACTATAGAATGACTGTACGACAGAAAAGCGATCCTTTCAGTATTTCAGTAGGGAAAATATTTAAGGAATCAGTAGGAAAATCACGAGTATAGGGAGTAATTCAGTAGGGAAATATTTAATAAAATCTTGCCATTAATAAATTCATTTAAATGTATTAATATAACTACTAAACTTATAGAGAGGCAAATTACTGTGTTCTTTGAAGAATTTGCATGCCCTGTTCTTCAGTGTTTGTGTGTCATGTTGAATAGGGAAAACTCTAAAGATTCTCTAAACTCCAGACTCCGTCACAATTTTTCCTGAGTCTATTGATTTTTCAAAGAAATGGCTGTAACGCGCTCCACTAAATGAACCCACAGCTACACACCCTAAAGGCACAAATGATGTAACCTGCCAGTATAGAATGGCTAAAAGACAGAAAAACGATCCTTTCAGTATTCCTACCCCATTTTTATTCACATCGAGTCTTTCTCCGTTGATTCATCTCAACGAATCTGAAAACTGCTCCACGTTATCTGAAGCACGACTCGCATCCACAAGAAAATATTTCAGAAAAAAATATAAGAAAAGACAAGAAAATAGCTGTTCCCTCTCCTTCTAAAGTCTCAGCAAAGATCTTGTGCGCTGATCCTCGCAACAGAAAGAGGCAGAGCGTCTCGTCGAAGATGCGCGCTTTTCTCTCTAATGTGGCGTTACGGGTCTTCAGAGAACGGAGAACCGGCTACTGGAGTTTATGAATGTTACATGATCGCCAACAGTTTGGCCTGACGCTTATCTCGAATGGAGCGGAACATTACGCTGGCGGAAAAAAAGTTCCCAGCGAAATGTTGGCGAGATTTTTTTTTCTGTGTGCCATTTTTTTTTTCAGGGATATTTTGTTTGTCCCTGTTGTTAGTGGAGGCTCAAGGATTTTCCTGAAGTTTCCCAGAATTTTTTTTTTTTTGGGGTTAATAAAGGAAATGTGAAATCCAATTGTGCTGGAGGAAAAAAGAAGTTTTTTTCTGGAGAAGATGTTTTATAAGACAGCATGCAGGTAGAGTTTTTGTAGAAAAATATTTTCTAGCTTAGATAGTGGGAGCTTTTTCTAATATTCAAAATGAAGCATTGTATTTCAGTTTTAAATCTACAAGTGCAAACTTGTGCTGATTATTGTACAGGAAAGAAAAAAAATTATTTTGTTTTTGAAGAAAATTTCAAATTTCTTTTAAATAATTAAAACAAATTTCTTCAAAATTGTAAATACATGTGCATAATAGTAATTGTTGTACATTTGAATTCCCTTTTAAAGAAACATACTATTTAAATTAATTCTTATTGGTTTGGTTTCTCACTCTACGGTCATCGTGTGCACACGAGGGCTATGCATACCGAGAATTACAGTTTAAAGTGGATTCCTGAAGACCAACCAACATCTATGACATCAAAAGGATTCGAACCATAAGTATATGGTACCAAAAGCCAGATCGGTAGCCAATTGGCCATCAGGTCGAAAATTCATTCTTATTTCTATTAATATGAAATCAAATCTCTCTTTCACATACCAGGAATCAATAAGTGTTAAGTTTAAATATAGAAACCAGAAAAAATCATTGTTAGCTTCACAAATAACATTGCATTGAAATTATTGAATGAAAATTGTACAGGGAAAATATCTAATAAAATCTTGCAATTAATAAATTTATTTAAATGTATTAATACAATTATTTAACTTATAGAGACAATTTACTGGTTCTTTATATGCCATGTTCTTTATTCAGTGTTTGTGTGTCATGTTGTGTATGGAAAGACCAACCACACTTTTTCCACAGTCTATTTTTTTTTTCTCAAACAAATGACTGTAACTCAGTCTACTAAATGAACCCACACCTACACACCATAAAGACAAGAATAACGCCAAACCTGCCAGTATAAAATGACAGAACGACAGAAAAGCGACCCTTTCAGTATTTCTAGCCTATTTTTTATTCACATGGAGTCTTTTTCAGTTGATTCATCTCAACGAATCTAAAAAAGCAAAACTGCTCCACGTTATCTAAAGCACGACTCGCATCCACTAGAAAAATCTTTAAAAAAAAAAAAAAAGAAAAAGACAAGAAAATAGCTGTTCTAAAGTCTCAGCAAAGATTTTCTGCGTTGATCCCGCAACAGAAAGAGGAAGAGCGTCTCGTTGAATATGTGCGCTTTTCTCTCTAATGCGGCATCACGGGTCTTCAGAGAAGGGTGAACTGGCTACTGGAGTCTATGAATGTTACATGATCGCCAAGAGTCTGGCGCTTATCTCGAATGGAGCGGAACATTATGCTGGCGGAAAAAAAGTTAGCAGAGAAATGTTGGCGAGATGATTTTTTTTTTTGTGCTCTTTTTTTTTTTTCCAGGGATATTTTGTTTGTCCCTGTTGTTAGTGGAGGCTCAAGAATTTTCGTGAAGTTTCCCAGAATTTTTTTTTTTTTCCCAGGGGAGGGGGAGAGTTGGGATAGAAAGGAAATGTGGAAATCCAATTGTGCTCTGGAAAGGAAGGTTTTTTTTTTGGGAGAAGATGTGTTTTTTTGTGTGTGTTATAAGATAGAATGCAGGTAGAGTTTTTGAAGAAGAATATTTTCTGGTTTAGATAGTGGTTGCCTTTTTTTTCAATATTCAAAATGAAGCATTGCATTTCAATTTTAAGTCTAGAAGTGAAATTTTGTACTGATTATTGTATAGTAAAGAAAACAAAGTTTTTGCGCTTGAATGAAATTTCAAATTAGTTTTTTTTAATAGAAATATATTTTCTTCAAAATTGTAAATACATGCGAATTATAGTAATTATTGTAGACTTGATTGGTTTGGTTTCCATTCATTGAAAAAAAAAAAAATATACTATTTAAATTCGTTCTTATTGGTTTGATTTGTCGCTCTACGATCATTTTGTTCACACGAGGGCTAAACAAACAGGGACCTACAGTTTAATGTGGATTCGAACCACTCACAAACATACATGCCCTAGCCAGTATTAGAACTTGAAGCCTGTGGTCCCAAAAGCCAGAGCACAAGCCAAATGGTCTTCACGCCTCTTGACGTAATAGGAGAGAAGACACTGACTAGATCAGTTGTCGGGATGCTGACGACTTTATGGCAGTGAACACCACATTAATATGCCAACAATGTTTCCCAGTTTTATTAGAGGAAAACAATTTGTTTCAAGGACATTTTACAGAGATAAACTTACTGTGTCCTTTGCCGAATTTGAATACCATTTTCTTCAGTGTTTGTGTCATGTTGAGTATAGAAAACTCTGCCGACCCATCATACTTTTTCCTCTGCCTATTGGTTTTTCAAACAAATGACTTTAACGGACTTCACTAAATGAACCCACATCCACACATCATCAAGACATGAATGATGTAAAACCTACCATTATAGAATGACTAAACGACAGAAAAGGACCCTTTCAGTATTCCGACCCCATTTTTATTCACGACGAGTCTTTCTCAGTTGATTCATCCCAACGAATCTGAAAGCAAGACTGCTCCACGTTATCTGAAGCACGAAGTCGCATCCACTAGAAAAATCTTTCAAAAAAAAAAAATATATATACGAAAAGACAAGAAAATAGCTGTTCTAAAGTCTCAGCAAAGATTTTCTGCTCTGATCCCGCAACAGAAAAAGGGCAGAGCGTCTCGTTGAAGATTCTCTCTAATGTGGCGTTACGGGTCTTTGGAGAATGGGGAACTAGCTACTGGAGTCTATGAATGTTGCATGATCGCCAAGAGTCTGGCCGGGCGCTTATCTCGAATGGAGCGGAACATTATGCTGGCGGAAAAAACAGTTAGCAGAGAAATGTTGGCGAGATTTTTTTTTTTTTGTTTTTTTTTTTAAGGGATATCTTGTTTGTCCCTGTTGTTAGTGGAGGCTCAAGGATTTTCGTGAAGTTTTCCAGAATTTTTTTTTGGGGGGGAGGGTAAGAAAGTGTCAAATCAATTGTGCTGGAGGAAAAAGAAGTTTTTTTTTGGAGAAGATGTTTTATAAGACAGAATGCAGGTAGAGTTTTTTTGAAAAAAATATTTTCTAACTTAGATAGTGGTCGCCTTTTTCAATATTCAAAATTAAGCATTTTAAATCAACAAGTGCAATTTTGTATTTATTTTGTACTGTTAAAAGCAAAAACAAATTTTTTTAATAAAATTTCAAATTAGTTTTAAATTATAAAAAAACCTTCCTTCAAAACTGAAATGTATGCAAATAATAGTATTATTGTACATTTGATTGATTGGATTCTTTTTAAAAAAAATTAGAAAAAATACTATTTAAATTCATTCTTATGGGTTTTACTTGTCGCTCTACGGTCATTTTTGTGCACACGAGGGCTAAGCAGACCAGGAACTGCAGTTTAAAGTGGATCCTGAAAGGAAAGACCACAAACATCCATGCCACCACTAGGATTAGAATCTAAAACCTGTGATCCCAAAGGCCAGAACATTTGCCAGTTGGCCATCAGGCCGCTTGACATAAAAGGAGAGAAGACACTGAATAAACCAGTTGTCGTTGTTGACAAATTTAATGGTAGTGAACACAACATTGGTGTGCCAACATACCTTCCTAAAATTTTTATTAGAGGAAATTCAAATTATTTCTAGGACATTTTATAGAGAGACAATTTACTGTGTCCTTTGGTCTAATTTGCATGCCATGTTCTTCAGTGTTTGTGTGTCATGTTGAGTATGGAAAACTCTAAAGACACGTCATACTCTTTCCTGAGTCTATTGGTTTTTCAAACAAATGACTGGAACGCACCACAAAATGAACCCACAGTCACACACCATAAAGACAAGAATAATGTAAAACCCTGTCTAGAATAGAAAAACGACAGAAAAGCGACCCTTTCAGTATTTCTACCCCATTTTTATTCACATCGAGTCTTTCTCAGTTGATTCATCTCAACGAATCTGAAAGCAAAACTGCTCCACGTTATCTGAAGCACGACTCGCATCCACTAGAAAAATCTTTCAAAAAAATTGCAAGAAAAGAAAGAAAATAGCTGTTCCTCTCCTACTAAAGTCTGAGCAAAGATTTTCTGCGTTGATCCCGCAGAAGAAAGAGGCAGAGCGTCTCGTTGAAGATGGGCGCTTTTCTCTCTAATGTGGCGTTACGGGTCTTCGGAGAACGGGGAACCAGCTACTGGAGTTTATGAATGTTACTTGATCGCCAAGAGTCTGGCCGGACGCTAATCACGAATGGAGCGGAACATTATTCTGGCGGAAAAAAAGTTAGCAGAGAAATGTTGGCGACATTTTTTTTTGTGTGTGCTGTTTTTTTTTTTCCAGGAATATTTTGTTTGTCCCTGTTGTTAGGGAAGGCTCGTGTATTTTCCCAGGTTTCCCAAAATTTTTTCGAAGGGGGCGGGGGGGTAAGAAGGTAGAGTTTTCTAAGAAGAATGTTTTCTATGTAAATAGTGGTTGCTTTTTTTCAATATTTAAAATTATGGGTTGTATTTGAACTTTAAATCTGCAAGTGCAATTTTGTACTCATTATTTTTTAGTAAAGTTATTTTGTGTTTGAATGAAATTTCAAATTAGTTTTAATTAATAATTAAAAATTTTTGTTCAAAATTGTGGATACATGCAAATAATAGTAGCTATTGTACATTGATTGGATTGGATGCCATTTTGTTAAAGGAAAATTAGAAAAAAATACCATTTAAATTCATTCTTATTGGTTTAGTTTGTCACTCTACGGTCGTTTTGTGCACACGAGAGTTACACACACCGGTACCTACAGTTTAAAATTGGATTCCGAAATACCAACAATCATCTATGATAACACCAGGATTCGAACCCAAAGCATGTGGTACAAAGACCTTAGGCGGTAGCCAACTGGCCATCAGGTCAAAAAACATTCTTATTTCTATTAATATAAAATCAAATCTCTCTTTCATATACCAGAAATCAATCAGTGTTAAGTTTAAATCATTGTAAGCCTCACAAATAACATTGTATTAAAATTATTAAATGAAAACTGTAATAGGGAAAATATTTAATAAAATCTTGCCATTAATAAATTCATTTAAATGTATTCATACAATTACTAAACTTATAGAGAGACAATTTACTTTTTTTTTTTTGTTGAATTTGCATGTCATGTTCTTCATTCATTGTTTGTGTGTCATGTTGAGTATGGAAAACTCTAAAGACCCTCTAAACTCCGACACAATTTTTCCTGAATCTATTATTTTTCAAAGGGGCCTGAATGGCCGAGTGGCTAGCGCTCTGACGATCGGTACCACAGGTTTCGGGCTCGAGTTCTGGCGGTGCCATGGTTGTTTGTAGTGGTTCGGGATCCACTTTAAAAGTAGGTCCCGGTCTAATAAGATCGTAGAGCGTTGCGGGGACATTGTTACTCCGCGTCCGTAGCTTATCTTCAAGTGACACGCGCCCCCTGGTAATGCAAAGTCAGTACGTCTGTGCAGCACTTGTCTTAAGGCATCCAAGATGTTCATGTCTGTGTTTCCCAGCTGCATTAGAAAAAAAATATATATATTTTTCAAAGAAATGACTGCAACGCACTCCACCAAATGAACCCACAACCACACACCATAAAGACACGAACGATGTAAAACCGGCCAGTATAGAATGACTAAACGATAGAAAAGCGATCCTTTCTACCCTATTTTTATTCACATCGAGTCTTTTTCAGTTGATTCATCTCAACGAATCTGAAAGCAAAACTGCTCCACGTTATCTGAAGCACGACTCGCATCCACTAGAAAAATCTTTCAAAAAAATATAAGAAGAAAAGACAAAATAGCTGTTCCTCTCCTTCTAAAGTCTCAGCAAAGATGTTCTGCGTTGATCCCGCAACAGAAAAGGGCAGAGCGTCTGGTTGAAGATTCTCTCTAATGTGGCGTTACGGGTCTTCGGAGAACGGGAACCGGCTACTGGAGTTTATGAATGTTACATGATCGCCAAGAGCCTGGCCGGACGCTTATCTCGAATGGAGCGGAACATTATGCTGGCGGAAAAAAAGTTAGCAGAGAAATGTTGGCGAGATTTTTTTCTGCTATTTTTTTTTCAGGGATATTTTGTTTGTCCCTGTTGTTAGTGGAGGCTCAAGGATTTTCGTGAAGTTTCCCAGAATCTTTTTTTTGGGGGAGGAAAGGAAAGAAAATGTGAAATCCAATTGTGCTGGTGGAAAAAGAAGGTTTTTTTTTGGAGAAGATTTTTTTATGAGACAGAATGCAGGTAGAATTTTTTGAAGAAGAATATTTTTAGCTTATATAGTGGTCGCCTTTTTTTTTTTCAATATTCGAAATGAGGCATTGCATTTTATTTTTAAATCTACAAGTGCAATTTTGTGCTGATTATTGTATAGTAAGAAAAAAAATTACATTTATTTTGTTTTTGAATGAAATTTCAAATTAGTTTTAATTAATAATAAAAAAATCTTTTCTGCAAAATTGTAAATGCATGCGAATAATAGTAATTAGAATAGATTTAATTGCCTTGAATTCCATTTATAAAAGAAAGATTAGAAAGAATACTATTTACATTAATTCTTATTTGGGATGGTGTATTTTTTCTCACTGGAAGAGTTTTGTCTTCCATTCAGAGTTTTGGCTTTTGGCATTTCATTCAAAGAAGAGAGGAATGTATATTCTTTGACAAATACGTGTTAACCACTTATTACTCAAATTTGATAGCAGACGAGCTTTATTTTGGCTAGTTATAATACATGAAATTAGTGTTTTGTATTAATAAAAACAACCTGTCACTCAAATCTTATAGCAGATATTCAGTGTCATAGATAATGCTACATCACGAAATTAACGATTATCTGTGAGACCTTTATAGATCGAAACAATTACAGATGAAATGTGGACTATACCATGAGTTGTTCCATTGTGATTGGTGATGGACCGTGAGCTGCGAAAAGTCTACGCCAATGAAAAATGAGGGAAGCTGATCAGCTGGATCAGCTGATGAGGAAAGCTGATCGAGTCGACCAGAAGTGTTGTTTATCTTCTTTTTCTATGAAGTGATTGGACAGTTCGGAGTTTCCGACTGTTTTCAAAGTGAACCCCTTGTGATTTCGTGTATCACGCCGCGTGATAATTAAGGTTTGCCATAGACCAGACAATTAGATTCGACTTAGACTCGAGAACTTTGAAAATCTCTAAACATGGAGTAAACTGCACTTGTGATTTAATCGTGCACTTGTGATCAAATTTATATTTTTAATTTTTATTTCTTTGTAAGACAATCGAGAGTTCTATATCTGTATAAATATACACAATCCAGACACATTAATGTGACCACCACCTACTTTGGACGTCAACGTGAAATAACCCATCACAAAAGGCAGGTTGCAGCACATTGCAGTGGGTGTATATAAAGAATTTCACTTAATACCACTTAAATACCACATTCCACACTCCCCCCTAAAGCCAGAATATACAAGAGTGTATATTCTGGCTTTTGACAGGTGGTCACATTAATGTGACTGGACTGTGTATCTAATGCTTGTAAATAAAATTTAAATTGCTCCTATGAACCTGAAAGTGGCCCTCTTCTTGAAGCCGTTACAGGTCTAGTATAGGCCGATATGTTACACTGTTAATATGAAATCAAATCTTTCTTTCCCACACCATAAATGGGTCAGTGTAGTTTAAATATAGAAACCAATAGTAATCATTTAAGTTTCACAAATAACATTGAAATTATTGAATGAATGTTATGTAGGGAAAAATATCCAATAAATATTGCCATTGATAAATAACTTTAAATGTATTAATACAATTACTAATTTCTTTTGATTTTCTATAACCGCATTCATGAGTTATGCTGTATTTAAACTGGTATTTATTTATTAAATTTAGCTTTTTCCAAAGAGGAATTATACTTTAACCCAACTTTATACTATAATCCGCCATCCAACCCATAAAAGAAGTGATATGTCTTTACAAGAATATTGAGGAGACTGGTCCACATTTATTTCAGATCCGTTAAAACCACAATAACATCCCTGTACTTAGTCCAAACACAAATTAAAATTTATATTTAAATTTGCATATACACTGAATATTAATTATAATTTTATGTACGACTATATAATATTAATATACATTTAAAAAATTTATCTAAATCCAATTAACCTTTGGAAAGCTATTACTTGACTTCAAGGAAATATTACATTAATAACAATTAAACATTTATAATAATCTACGAAATATAAATGTGTTTTTTATGTACTGTAATATCTCATTTAATTATTAAATTAAAAATAATTTTAAATTACTGCAAGATAAAATTACATTTCATACCCAAATTAAAATTTATATTTAAAATTGCATATAAACTGAGTATAAATTAAAATTTTATATATGCCTATATAATCATTTATTTAATACAATTAAAAAAATCATCTAAAATCCAATTAATCTTAAGAAAATTATTTCTAACTTTAAGGAAATAAAGCATTAATAACAATCAAACCTTTATAATAATCTATGAAATATAAATTGATTTTTTATGTATTATTACTCATTTAATTATTAAATTAAAAATAATTTTAAATTTCTGAAGGATTAAATTACATTCGCAAAATGACATTTTCAGAATTTCTTAAGAATTTCCTATTAAACGAGCTGAAGACCTAAACCCACTTTGATTTCTGACTTTCTAAAAAACTGAAAAATACTCGAGAGAAACAACCCAAAGAGCCCTACTAATTGCATTATTATCCACCTCAAGAGCTCTCCAATGCTATTCCAAAGAATCTACTTTTGAACAGTAGCTATCTGCGTAATTGGAAAACATTCCCTTTCTTTAGGGATAATCGATGGGATGACGAGTGGATGAGTACCTGGAGCCCGGATGGATCTCGATGACGTTCTGCTTCTTGACCCACTTGACATGGATGGGTCCGTCTCCGTGACGTCACATACCAATCGAGCAGCCTCTCCCTTGCGGATGGCCAGCTGACCTTTGGGGACGGACACCTTGGGGGAACTGCAAGAAAAAAACAATCATGACATATAATTGGATTTATAGTATTCATATGGATACATAATTGGTGACAGATAATTGGATTTATAGAATTCATACGGATATATAATTGGATTTATGTTATTCATATGGATATATAATTGATGACATATAATTGGATTTATATTATTCATATGGATATGTAATTAGTGACATATTATTGGATTTATAGTATTCATATGGATAGATAATTGGTGACATACAATTGGATTTATATTATTCATATGGATATATAATTGGGGACATATAATTGTTTTTATATTATTCATATGGATATATAATTGATAACATATAATTGGTTTATATTATTCATATGGATATGAAATTAGTGACATATTATTGGATTTATAGTATTCATATGGATAGATAATTGGTGACATACAATTGGATTTATATTATTCATATGGATATATAATTGGGGACATATAATTGTTTTTATATTATTCATATGGGTAGATAATTGGTGACATATAATTGGTTTATAGTATTCATATGGATATGTAATTAGTGACATATAATTGGATTTATAGTATTCATATGGATATATAATTGGTGACATGCAATTGGATTTATATTATTCATATGGTTATATAATTAGTGACATATTATTGGATTTATAGTATTCATATGGATAGATAATTGGTGACATACAATTGATTTATATTATTCATATGGATATATAATTGGGGACATATAATTGTTTTTATATTATTCATATGGATATATAATTGATGACATATAATTGGATTTATATTATTCATATGGATATGTAATTAGTGACATATTATTGGATTTATAGTATTCATATGGATAGATAATTGGTGACATACAATTGGTTTATATTATTCATATGGATATATAATTGGGGACATATAATTGTTTTTATATTATTCATATGGATATATAATTGATAACATATAATTGGATTTATATTATTCATATGGATATGTAATTAGTGACATATTATTGGATAGTATTCATATGGATAGATAATTGGTGACATACAATTGGATTTATATTATTCATATGGATATATAATTGGGGACATATAATTGTTTTTATATTATTCATATGGATATATAATTGATGACATATAATTGGATTTATATTATTCATATGGATATGTAATTAGTGACATATTATTGGATTTATAGTATTCATATGGATAGATAATTGGTGACATACAATTGGATTTATATTATTCATATGGATATATAATTGGGGACATATAATTGTTTTTATATTATTCATATGGATATATAATTGATGACATATAATTGGATTTATATTATTCATATGGATATGTAATTAGTGACATATTATTGGTTTATAGTATTCATATGGATAGATAATTGGTGACATACAATTGGATTTATATTATTCATATGGATATATAATTGGGGACATATAATTGTTTTTATATTATTCGATATATAATTGATAACATATAATTGGATATTATTCATATGGATATGTAATTAGTGACATATTATTGATTTATAGTATTCATATGGATAGATAATTGGTGACATACAATTGGATTTATATTATTCATATGGATATATAATTGGGGACATATAATTGTTTTTATATTATTCATATGGATATATAATTGATGACATATAATTGGATATTATTCATATGGATATGAAATTAGTGACATATTATTGGATTTATAGTATTCATATGGATAGATAATTGGTGACTACAATTGGATTTATATTATTCATATGGATATATAATTGGGGACATATAATTGTTTTTATATTATTCATATGGGTAGATAATTGGTGACATATAATTGGATTTATAGTATTCATATGGATATGTAATTAGTGACATATAATTGATTTATAGTATTCATATGGATATATAATTGGTGACATATAATTGGATTTATAGTATTCATATGGATATATAATTGGTGACATATAATTGGAATATTATTCAGTTTCAGCTTTATATTTTCATTACTTTTATTAAGTTTATTTATATTATTTAGTTTGACAGAGTATATTTTTTTACAGGAAATATCATATTTTTTAATCTGCACATATTAGCATATTTTGGCATACCTCCATATTTATAGACGTTGGGAGTAAGTAGTTGAGCATTTTTGAAGCAACCAGGAATAGGAATCAGGAGTCAATTTAAAAATCCCTACTCTTTTTATAAAATAATTTATACTTTTCCCAAATTCATGGAAATAATGTTAAAATTAAGGGGGCCTGATGGTCGAGTGGCTAGCGCTCCGGCGCTCGGTACCATAGGTTGCAGGCTTCGAATTCCAGCGGTGCCATGGGATGTTTATAGTGGCTCGGAATCCACTTTAAATCGTAGGTTCCGGTCTAATAGGATCATAGAGAGTTGTGGGGTAGCGTTACTCACATCCGTATCTGTATCATATCTTCAAGCTACACATGCCCCTCCGGGTAGTGCTAAGTGAGTAACAACGGTACAGACCTTGCTTATGGAGTAAAGACTAACTGTCTGTGTATTTCGAGCTGTATTAGAACAGCAACAACATATAAAAATTAAATATTAAGGAGGCAATTTAATTGTATTCTTCAATAATACACTCTATAGCACAGACAGTTATTAATTTTGCTGCATACTAAGGAAGTGTGGAGAGATATTTCTCAGCATCGGGACTTATTAAATATATTTCGATCTATCGATTTTCGATCAACAATGAAAGAATTCTTATAGAAGCTATTCTATCATTAAGGACAAATAAGTTAAGAAAATAAAATCTTTGTGATTAAAATATACAATTTTCTTTTATCTTGAGCAATTCGACGATACTTTGTAACTTGTAAATTTGGTAGTGTTATATTTACAGGATAAATGTAATGGTTGCAAGCAAATGTAGAGTACCACAGTGTATTTTAAGTGAGTGCAAATACTATACTTTTAAAGTTGTAAAAAATACTTTGCTATGAAAAATCTGTTTTTATAGATATATATATACCAGTTCAATAACA
Source organism: Caerostris extrusa (assembly GCA_021605095.1). Classification (NCBI taxonomy): domain Eukaryota; kingdom Metazoa; phylum Arthropoda; class Arachnida; order Araneae; family Araneidae; genus Caerostris; species Caerostris extrusa. Next base: position 52,468 of record BPLR01011139.1, on the reverse strand, counting down.
GTCATGGAATATATTTCACAAATAGTGGTCCAATGGTTTGAGTTGCCTTGCTTTCGCGCCTTCGTGTCTTGCTATGGCTGTCCGTTCTCGAGCGAAAATGAGTACGACATTCTGGTTGTCTGGCTATGTTGATTTTGTATTGCCAAGTAAAACGTTAAGCTTCTTTAAAACTGTTTTTAGGTTTTGACATCGAGCGTCGTTTTAAAAAACATTTATTTTCACTATGTCCATGAATAAGTCTTAGACATCGAAAAGAAAATAAGAAGAGGAAATTACAACCCATGATTTTAGAACTGTCTGGGAAGAACAATTTTTATTTTCGCATCAAGATACTTTCTAGCTTGTTTATTTGATACGTGCAATTTCTGTAGCAGTGACGAAAATATTTAATCTGGACAAACATTTCAAACAACTGCATAGCGATTTCAACAGCAAATATCCTGTGGGATCAAACTTGCGAATAGAATTTATCAATAAATCTTGAGCCGACAAACTATAATTGTTCCTGAAGAGAAATGGCGAAATAGAAACTATGGTGAAGGCTTCTTAGAATTTAGAAGCGGCATACAAATTATTTTTCTCAGATAGTGGCACTCTTCCCAAAACGACTGGCCACCTCTGACATAGGTAATGTGTATTTTAACCGCTTTCAAAATTTAACGACACCATGTATTCCAAATAGAGCAAGTAATATACAAAAAAAAAACCCTTTTTAAAGTCAATTCCTACTTTTTTTTTCACTCTATTGCGGAAAGTCCTTTAAAATAATTTTTATTCATTTTTTTAAGTTTATCTGGCGCTATCTATTGGTAGATATAAGCAACTTATAAAAAAAACTAAAATTAACTAGTTAAATTTAATTACTGAATTAATACTTGAAAAAACTGTATTAACATCCAGTGTCATCCACTACAAGTACAAAAAAATGTATTTGAACTTGAGAAGATGAATAAAAAGTATTTTATGAACAATTGAAAATTTGAACAAGATATATATAGAGAGAGAGTGTGAGCTAATAGAAGGAATTGAATAATTATAACGAGAAATCAATGTTTAAATATGTCACAATGTTTAAATATGTAGACAGTGGATTATTAAATGATTCTTCCTAATCCCAATCTTTTTATTTTGAAGGGAGTGGGACATAATTTGCATCACCAACACCTAATTATAAGAGAAAATTAATTTTACAAGAGCGTTATAATATTATTCAATTTAATCACCATTTATTACGTTATTTTTATTATGTAATAAATAGGGATTAAATAGAATAATATCATAACTAGGCTATTAATATGAATTGTGATAAAAATAAATGACTCATTTTATGAGTCATTATTATTAAGTATAAAAGAAATAGATCAGCAGCATTTATTTTCAATCAATCACTAAATTTAGAGCGACGAATATCAGTTTAAATACTAAAATATCATTAAATATACATTATACATAACGAATATCAATTTTAATTATTAAAATATAATTAAATAAACATTATACATAACGAATATCAGTTTTAAATATTAAAATATCATTAAATATACATTATACATAACGAATGTCAGTTTTAAATATTAAAATATGTACATTATACATAAGGAATATTAGTTTTAAATATTAAAATACCCTTAAATAAACATTTTACATAACAAATATCAGTTTTAAATATTAAAATATTAAATATACGTTATACATAGCGAATATACGTAACGAATATCAGTTTTAAATAAAAAAATATTAAATATACATTATACTTTAAAATATCACGTTATACATAAAAAATTTCAGTTTTAAATATTAAAATATCTTAATTATTATCTTTAAATATGCATTATGCATAATAAATATACATAACGAATATCAGTTTTAAATATTAAAATATCATTATATATACATTTAAAATACTTAAATGTCATACGATTGATTTAACATTTCTATATAGTCTAATTAACAGAAGACATTTTTCTTAATTATCAAACTAATAAATAATCTGACTCATTTAATAATTAAATCATTAAATGATTAAAAAATGAAATAATTATCTCCAAACTAAAATTTTAACCTCCGATTTAAAACAAATATTTACATGATATCAAGATCCTATTCATACCCCTTTATAATATTTCGTTTGAACTCTCAGTCCTCGAGAAGTTTGCTTTGGAGCACAAATTGTTGAAATTCCTGTCCTTATCCTTTTGTGAGGACACCAGACACTTAATTCGATCCTTAACGAGGGACGAAGGAGCTCACAATACGCTAAGTAATTGCTGTCCTCCACTTTGCCAAGGAGTTTTAATTAATCAAATGGGAGCAATTCCCCAGCAATTGAAAACATTCTTTGGAGCCTCTGCACAACAATGCACCCCCACCCCCTTACCCTGAGGAAGACGCTAATTAGCATTAAGCACTCGCAATAAGATGCGGAAATTTCAGAATTTTCCACGCACATTAATGGAGTAGAATTCGCAGAAGGAACCCAACAAATAAATATTTTTCTCAATGATATCTGTTTGCAAATATTCAAGGAATGATAAATATTAAAAGGATAAAATAGCAATTTTATAGGTATTTAACGCTTTTAGGATAAATAAATATTTTTTAATTGTGAAAATGAAAGATTAATTTGATAAAGAGTCATCATATAAGGTGGATGCATCAAAAAATCATAACTAATAAAATATTTAGGATAAATTATGATTTTTCTGTAATGTTCCGAAATTGCTAGAAATTACTCTATCCACATCAAGTTGATAGTTAGTTTTACCCATATATTAGATAATTTCTATTAATATACGATACAGATTCACTTCCGAAGAATGGAAACCATGTAATTATTGGAAGGAAACAAATTCCACCAGAATCTTTCAAGAAATATATTCATAGAGAAATTTTTAAGAAACTGAAAGATAATTTCATAACTAAATCTGAAGGAAAAAAAGTGGCACACTATTCAAGACAGCTGGAAAATCTTTAACACTAGACTATGTAAAAAGGTGGTTGCCAACTTTCGATTAAGAACCGGACACGATTGTCTTGCGGAACACCTAAACAGGATAGGTGTCCTCGCCTCGAACACTTACCCTATATGTAGAGCTGGAACAATGAATTGAGAACATCTTTTGAAATGTCTATGACTGAACAAGGAAGCTCAGCGCCAAGGAGGTCTGACTTCTCCTTGAAATAGTATTGGGAAGCCAGAAGCCTCATGGAGTAAAATAAAGTGCCTACACCCTTTATTTACTCTCTCTCCTTTTAACTTTTTGTGGTGTGTGAGACCGACTTAGCATCGATTACTGACTTACTGTATGTCTACTTTGTTCTGCTTGTTCCATCTTTGTGTGTGATCCTTATTGCAATGAATTGGATTCCAATAAAGCCACATGTCACAACAACGATAATTTCCAAATAATTTGCATCATGTCCGGCACCATTGTGGCTACAGCAAACCGTATTTTTTCATTATGGATAATATTTTTTAGGTAAGTCTAGTGGTGACAAATCAGGACTTCTGCATGGCCATAGAACAGAGCTCGTCGTATCAATCCATTCGTTAGGAAACTAATGATCAGAGCCTGTCGTTGTAGATCCAGACTGTAATGAAAGAGCACATCATCTTGAAACTCATCTAATCTCCAGCAAAAGGAATTCTTTGTTCAAATATTTGCATTTGTATTGCGAATGCATCATTATACTAAACATTAATTTATCAGTATACTATTATTCCAAAAAATTAATTACGAGTACACTGTTATTTCAAAAATTAATTTACCAATATACTTTTTTCTAAGAAATGAATTACGAATAAACTGTTATTCTAAAAATTGCATTACGAGTATACCATTATTCCAAAAATTGCATTACGAGTATGCCATTATTCCAAAAATTGTATTACGAGTATGCCATTATTCCAAAAATTGCATTACAAGTATACCCTTATTTCAAAAATTAAATTACGATTATATCATTATTCCAAAAAATTGAATTATTAGTATACAATACATTTACGACAAATTATTAGTATATTACAAACGTAATGTTTTTTATTTCAATAATTAATTTACGTTATATAGTCATTCCAAAAACTGAATTACGATTATACCATTATTCCAAAAATTGAATTACGAGTGTAGCATTATTCCAAAGTTTCAAATTTTTGTTATACATACGTAATATATTTAATGTTTTCAATTGTTATCTAAACAATGCGCATCATATATAAATTTCTGTACAATAGTATAAGGACTTTAGTTTATGTATCATAAACTAGGAAAAGAAAATATTTATCACGTTCTTTTGTATTAGTACAGTTACAATTTATTCGTTTGTGAAAATAACACAAATTTTAAGGAAAATTTATACACTTCAGAAAAATTTCTAATGAAAGAGCATTACTACGCATTTGTTTATTTAACGTCAGATGCACAATTAAATGCATATTGAATCCTTTTAAAATGGCGATATCATATTGATTCACCGGTTTATTTGAATACTGAAACTGAAGTCTTCGTAAATGACAATATGTGCTTTCATCTCTATGAAAGATAACGATTATGTGTCAAAAACCCTTTCAAAAAGTGTCAAGCCAGTTTAAATTATTCCTGCTGCAAAATTCTTCATGAATTTATAACGTTCAATGTCACATCAAATATGTGTCACTTACACTGTAAACGTCAATGAAATTTAGCCTCCTTTTAGAAATATGATAAATGTATTTTTTTTTTTATTTCAATGCTTTTTTTTTAAAACTAAAAAGTTTTGCATTATCTTTTATATTTATCTTTTATTCTGCTATATTACTGCTTTATATGAAGAATATGGAAAATGTGTAATAAATATATTTTTCGTTACCATGAGGTATTGAATAATTAATACATACAATCAGCATCTATGCGCGTGTTAATTATTTGTGATTATCAAAAAATAATTTGTTGTTGCTTTCAAATGATGTCCTTTCTGGATATGGTTCTTACTATTATGGTGTTGTCAATTCGAGTGGGCCCCATGTTGGGTGACACATTGTGGTGTGCAGGTTGTGCAGTTGGATTGTAACTTGTTTGATTGCAACTTGTGACACAGGTTTTAGAACTCCCAGCTTTATTGACACATACATATAACTAAATATTTGACACATTTAAAGGCATTAATTATAAATTCGTCAACGAATTCCACTTTTAAGCCGAAAACCCGATACTCACGTACGCGCAGGATGAGCGAAATATACTTCCTCTCCGGGTGAGAGTCTGTAGGCCAACTATTAGGAAGGGTGAGACTATAAGCTAAATGTTTCTCAGGGAGAGCACAGGCTACGCAGTCCTTTTCTCGAGTGAGAATCTCGAGGCCTACTGACAATTTCTCCTGAACGCCACAAAGGGGCGCTCTTGCAGTGTATAGTATGAAGCACTGTTACACTATTAGAATCAAATGTAGTAACAGATTCAGTTTTATCCAGAATGCCCAACGAAATTACACTGCTTCCACGTTCTTCACTGTAATTTGAAACAACCAACGCCAAGAGGGACATTTTACGTGTTCTAATCTGAGGAATTCTTATCATTATTCCCTTTTTCCTAGTGCCTTTCCGGAAGTCCTTTCCGGTCGACATATTTATCGTGCCCATCTGCAGCAAATATACTTAAAATTTCAGATCAGCATCTGTTGTCAGATTTTGAAATCAGTTCCAAATTTAAATAAAATTATTAAAATTATTATTACATTATAATTTTAAAATTATTATTAAAATGTAATTTTAAATTTATTATTAAAACTATTGTTAAATTATAATTTTAAGTTTATTATTAAAATTATTAATTTATAAAAAATTAAAATTTTAAAAATTAAAATTGTTGTTGAAACTGTTTTTCAATAAAACTATTATTTTATATTTAAATTGCATTAACAAATATGTGATTGCAAATTTCAATAAAATTGTATTACATATTTTTTAATAACCCCTTTATAAATATTGAACTTCAAAACATGGCAGGAAAATATAACACACTTTTTTAAAATGCCATAGATTTCCATAAATTAATTCATCATAGACAAGTTCTTAATTATATTTAAATATGTTAATCTTATTCTAAGACTTACAAAATTTCATTCTCATTATTCTCACATTTAGAGAACTAATTAAATTCATAGATTATCATTAATATTTATTAAAGTAGAAGACTCTTATTATAAACCAGACTCTGCAACAAATAATTCCTTTTACACAATGTAACCCATGCAAGAGTTCTCTGCATCACAGTAAAAAAAAGAAAATTCCAAAAATTCCATCCAATAACAGCGCCGAACACTGCAAACGATTCACCTTCCCTTTATTCCATCTAAGGCGCTGGCAACAACTAAACGAATCGCACCGAACGTGCTTTTGCAAAAGGGGGAACAAAGGAATTCAATAATTCCAACCAACTTTGGATTCGTTACAGAATAATGAACTTCGTTACGGGGATGAAGCGACAAGTTGTTCCACCCCGGGCTGTGTAAATTTCCATGTAATGGCCGGGATCGATTGCCACCGGAGGGAAGGAATCGAACGAAAAGTTCTTTCCAGCTGCACTCTCTTCTAAAAGGATTGTTTTCTTTAGAGCAGCTGTATTTAATATTTTGATAGGCTTCGTATCAAGGAAATTTTAAAACATCAATAGCTAAATATACGTAGATTCAAATACATTTTTTTAAAGTAAATAATTATTTGAAAAGTAAATGATAAATGAATTAAAATAAATTTAATTAATAATAATTTAATTAATTAAATTGCTAAATGTACGTTAATTCAAATACATTTTTTTTTACAATAAAGTAAATAATTATTTGAAAAGTAAATGATAAATGAATTAAAATAAATGTAGGTGGATTCAAATACATTTTTTTTTTTTACTGTAAAGTAAATAATTATTTGAAAAGTAAATGATAAATAAAATAAAACAAACTTACTTAATAATAATTTAATTAATTCAACTAAAAATAGCTAATTAAATAGTTAAACATACGTAGATTCAAATACATTTTTTTTACTGTAAAGTAAATAATTATTAATAAAAATAAATGATAAATTAAATAAAACAAATTTAATTAATTAAATTTAAAATAGCTAATTAAATAACTAAATTTACGTAGATTGAAATACATTTTTTCACAGTAAAGTATATTATTATTTGAAACGTAAATGATAAATTAATTAAAACAAATTTAATTAATAATAATTTAATTAATTGAAATAAAAATAGCTAAATAATTATTATTAATTAAATAGATAAATGTACGTAGATTCAAATACATTTTTTTTACAGTAAAGTAAATAATTATTTGAAAAGTAAATGATGAATGAATTAAAATAAATTAAATTAATAATAATTTAATTATTTAAATTAAAAATAGCTAAATGTACGATTCAAATACATTTTTTTTTTTACAGTGCAATAAGTAATTATTTGAAAAATAAATGATAAATGAATTTAATTAATCATAATTTAATCAATTAATTAAAAAAAAAAAAATAAATAAAAACAAGTGAAGAATAATTAGTCATTTCATATTTTTTTTATCAAAATAAAATTGAAATTTTGAATTAAAATTAAATATTAGTCTTATCAAATTTTGTTTTTTTAAATCACCTTGGAATTGTTTTTTAATTTTTTTTTAGATATTGAAAATACAGCCTATTTAAAAGCTTATTTAATCTTAATTCTTGTTATTTAGAGCAGATGTATTTAATATTTTGATAGACTTCGTAACAAGGAAATTCGAAACATAAATCGTTAAATGTAGGTGGACTCAAATGCATTTTTTAAAGTAAATAATTATTTGAAAAGTAAATGGTAAATGAATTAAAATAAATTTAATTAGTAGTAATTTAATTAATTAAAGCAAAAATTATCTAAATAAATAATACAAGTGAAAAATAATTAATCAATTCATATTTTGTTTCAAAATAAAATCGTAATTTTGAATTAAAATTAAATATTAGTATTATTAAATTTTGTTTTTCAAATCACCTTAGAATTGTTTTAATTTTTTTTAAGATAGGAAAATGCAACCATTAAAAAAAAAAAAAACCACTTGTTTAATCTCGATTCTTGTTATTTAATTATAATTCTTGTTAGTTAATCTTGATTATTATTTAAAAAAAAAAATGGAAATTTTTCCATTATTTTGAAGGCATTTATTGAACAATAACCTTTTAAATAACAATGAGAATTATTTACACTTTCATATTTCTATTTTCAAATTAAAAATATTGCAACTAAAAAATTTAAATAATATTGACTACAAAATCCTTTAATAATTAAAACAAAGAGTTAGCTATATTTCAACATCCAGCATATTTTATTTTGTTTAACAACATTTTTTAACAACATTGTAATTAGCAAGGATGGTTCTTAAATATTATTGCCTTATAAATATTGTTGCAAAAATTGCTACTAATAATTTTACATTATAGATATTGTTACTAACATTATTGCTTTATGAATATTGTAGTTAACAAGATTGCTTTATGAATATTGTATTTAGCAAGACTGTTTTATAAATATTGATAATTACAACATTGTTTTATAAATATTATTGCTAACAATATTGCTTTATAAATATTGTTGCTAACAAGATTGCTTTTATAAATATTGTTAATAACAAGATTGCTTTATAAAAGTTGATAATAACAAGATTGCTTTTATAAATATTGATGATAATAACATTGGTTTATAAATATTGTTGCTAATAACATTGATTTATAAATATTGTAACTAAAACATTGTTTTATAATTGTTATGATCAACATTGCTTTATATATATACTTTATACATTTATCTTAAAAAGAATTCTGTAGTATGCTAGAACAAAAATTGTGCAAAAACTAAATTTGCAAAAATTAAAAATACGGTATGCTTTGAATTTATGATATCTTCTTATTCGTCATCATTCAAATATTCATCTGCCAAATATATGGGCATTACAATAATAATAATTATCATTATTTTATATATTTTTTCATAATTTAACCAAAGGACTGACAACCAAAGGACTGACTGTCATTGATGAAATAAAAAAATGGAAAATTAAATAAGTTTTCATCAATTTGAAAAACTACTTCCTTAAGAGATATAATATAAAATAAAATATTTTATAAATAAATTAAAAACTAATATGTTTTGACTTTTGATTAACATGAAAAATAATTTAAAAGCTATTTATAGTGTAATATCTAATTATAGTAATCAATAACATATAAACCGAATATGGTTAGGACTGAAATCCTAAAAATTTTCCAGTTAAAATTACTTATGAATTTTTTCAAGCCTTTAACTGGATAATTTGAAGTAAGGAGTCAGTATTAGTTGAATGTGTCTAAAAATATTCTACCGTAAAAGATGGAATTGATCAGAAATGTAAAAGTCAATTGTAAAAAACAAATGACCTCGAAAAATTTGTCATGCAAGAAGACAGGTGCATTACAGTTTGGGGCTAAAAATCAGGTCAACTGTGTGAGTCACTTTTTATGTGTTATATTTTATTGGATTATCATTAAATATTCTCGATGAAGCCATAGCTAACGAGCATCGGTGGTTCAGTGGTAGAATGCTCGCCTGCCACGCGGGCGGCCCGGGTTCGATTCCCGGCCGATGCAATGCATTTTTTTTTTTTTTCTTCTTTTTTAAATAAAAAAAATGTGATATTTAAGAAGATGTTCCTTGTATTCTATTTTTATCAAGATGATTGATTATTTTTTATTGCCATGAAATTATGGTTATTGTTTTTAATAGTTTCCTTGATCCATTTTTGTGTCTTTGATCACTTTTAACGTTTCTTATTGGTTAATTTTTTAAAAATTCTTTCCCGAATTATTCTTATTGGTTTATTTAAATTTCTCTCACGAACTATATTTATTAGTTTATCTTTCAAGACCTTTTTTATATATTCTATTAAAAACCAAACACTTATCTAAATCAGGTTATTTTGATCATTCTTTTTGTATCTTGATCCTATTTGTTAGTAGGATAAAAGCTTCGATCCCTTTTTAATAGATAATTATTAAATGCATTAGTCAAAATTTCAATATGAAATAGTTATTTAAAAAATCATAATGCAGTATTATTTGTGTTAGATAGTGGACATTTACAAAAAAATTATTTGGCAGCCCAAATTAAAATGAAGTAAAATATTTGATGGTTAAGAACTTCTACCGATAAACTGTCAGATATTATGACATTTGTGCCCTCAACCATTTCATATATATATTACCTATGAACTACCAAATAGTATAAATATATCGATAATCTGTGAACAAACATTTGATTGCATAACGTTTATTACAAATAAGCTTCAAGAATAGTGAGCCAGCTATGTCATGCAATATCCTGCGTTCAATTATTTGATGGCATAATGACTGCGATCCATGAGCTGCCAGAATATATACCAGTTAGGCTTATTATAGCTTTTAATTACTAGAATAATTTAATATTAGATAATATGAAAGATAAATTCTACGATTGCTTGCGATCAACCATTTGATGGCATAGTGACTTCTATCAATGAGTTACCATTCATATGATAGGCATGTCCAATTTAGTTTTCGATCCATTAATTGATGGCATAATACCGATGAACTGACTCCAGAATTTGTGCCATATACGTTCAACTGTAGCTTGTGATCACCCATTTGGTGGCATAATGTCTATTACCAATGAGCTACTAGATAGTATAACACATATATTCTACAATCTATCAACCATTGATGGTATAATGACTTTTACCGATGAGCTATCATTCATATGCCAGGTATATCCACGATAGTCTACGATCAATCATTTGGTGGCATAATCACTAATACAAATAAACTACCAGATTGCATTCAGATTGTATTAAACTATAGCTTGTGATAACCCATTTGGTGGTATAATGTCTATTAACAGACTGGATAGTGTGACACATGTATTCTACAATGATTTGTGATCAACCATTTGATGGCATAATGACTACTATCGATCTATCAGGTAATAAATTAATTACGCCTAAGGATAATCTGCAATTTAGCAGATTTTGCTGCTGTGAATAACAGCTATTATTTCAAAGCAAACATGAGAGTTAACGTAGATGTGCTGCAATATTAATAATGTATTATATTATCTCTTATTTTCATTGATGATCTCAGGTACAATCGATACCACTAATACTGTAATTCATTCTGAGAATTTATGTGAATAAGCAAATTATTTATAAAATATTAGGGACAATTAAAATACTCCACAAACTCCAGATAAAAAAATACACTGACGTAAATATAATAACAAAATTTCATATCATCTCGCACATAAGCGATGGTTTATCTGAAAAAGTCCAAACAAAAGAGAGAACTAATGTGATATAGAAAAAAAAAGGCAGAACATAAAACGAATATCGACCTACCAAAAGGCTTTAAGAACAAAATAAAAGGACATAAAAAGAAAGAAACCTTCACCTGTTTCTAACTCAATGTGTGCAAAATAGAAAACAGTAATAACTCACAAAAATATAAAAAAAGAAAATCGTGCAAAACCTATTTCCTGAGGAAAAACCATTTCTTCCCATTGAAGACCTCCCAAGGAACTGTAAAAAGGAGCGGAAATGCGTCTGGTGGAACCATTTATTCTCCCGCTCGATATCTCCAGGAAAAAAAGAGCGGGAAAGAAATATTCCATCCACTGTGGTGCGTACCTCACTCCAGCGATACAAAGATTCCTGGCCATATTTGGGCTCCTCCTCTGACAGATGCATCGTTGAAAAGCATCAATATTCCAGTGATGCTCTTCAAATTTCGTTAGGTTCTTCTTCTTGGGTCCCTTTAGAGATAAGGGCCTTCTTCTTCTTCTTTTTGGGATGAGATTTATATATTTTGGTCCATAACTTATGCCGTGAAAGGAATTCTGAGGCTGATGGAAGGAGTCTGTGTCTTGGGTTAATGTACTAGAAATGGATGGTCAGTAATTTACATGATTTGATTTATTGGCTTCTGGAGACGTTATGGGGTCGGCATAATTTTAAAAGACTCTTTTTAAAAACTTCTTTTAGGGTACGGAATATTTATTCCCCATGTGTCATATTAATCTTTTTAATTTAACGATTTCCTAGTGTGTTTTCAAGAAATGTATAGTTTTCGGAAGTTCAAATTAAGGACATTTTCTTGATGAATTACGGTAACTTCAAAAAAACCTAGAATATGCTTCGTTTTTAGATGTTCTTATTTTTGTAACTTCAAATTTGGAAATCTTTTTAATACCAAGGGTAAAGGAGCACGATTAAATAAGGAAGTATGGTTCATTGTTGCTCTTCGTACCATGATTTAGTTCTCTACTCAAAGATTAAGATTTCCTTGATTACTAATCATACCAAAAATACTTTTTTTTATTGTTTTCTTGCTTATTTTTTTCTTTCTTGATTTATCTCACTAATTTCATGATGAATTACAGTGACTTCAAAAACCTAAATATACTTTGTTTTTAGATCTTCTTATTTTTGTAACTGCAAATTTGGAAACGTTTCTAATGCCAAGGGTAAAGGAGCACGATTAAATAAGGAAGTATGGTCAATTGTTGCTTTCTTCGTACCATGATTTAGTTCTCTACTCAAAGATTAAGATTTCCTTGATTACTAATCATACCAAAAATACTTTTTTATTGTTTTTTTCTTTCTTATTTTTTTTCTTTTTTGATTTATTTCACTAATTTCATGATGAATTACAGTGACTTTAAAAACCTAAATATACTTTTATTTTTAGATCTTTCTTATTTTTTTGTAAATTTTTGTAACTGCAAATTTGAAACGTTTTTAATGCCAAGGGTAAAGGAGCACGATTAAATAAGGAAGTATGGGCAATTGTTGCTCTTCTCGCACCATGATTTAGTTCTTTACTCAAGCCCTTCAGGGGCGCATCATCTTTAGATACGTACGAGTGTCACGACCCCGGGGTGACCCAGTGATCTTTGCCTTCATTCTTTTCTCTTCTTCTGTTTTTTATTTTCATCTTCTAGATCACTCTTCACTATATCGTATCATGATGTCTCATTACCGTCAAGCATGCATTTGCCATACTTTTTCTCCCTCTTCAGAACTCCATTCTTTTTTCTTTTTTATCAAGGTGAATTTGCCTTTTTAGTATTTTAACCATTTCTGTATTGTTTCACTTTTTACCTCTTTATACTTATGAAAATTAATTTCCTTTTCATCTCTTCAGAATTTTTTAAAAAAGAACCGTTGTTTGGCAGCAGGGCCGAAGCTGGCCCTTGTGCCTTTAAAAACATCAACTAACCAACCTTTACTCAAAACTCAAGTTTACCTTCTAAGTTCCTCGACAACTAATCATACAAAAAGTACTTTTATCTTGAGTGCTTTCTTGCTCATTTTTTTCTTTCTTAATTTTTCTTACTGATTTCATATCATCTCATACTTCAGAGATGATTATTGGAAAAAATCCAAATAAAGTTAAAACAGGTAACAAATATATAAAAAGCCAAATAAAAGCAAATATTCAAAAAAAAAAAAAAAAAAAAAACACCCGAATAAAAATACAACCAAAAAGAATTTCTAAAAACAATGAACGGAGATGAAAAAAAAAAAGAAAAGAAATATTCCATCCCATTTGAAACTGATCTAACAGCCATGTATTCACAGGAAAAGACATGATACCCTCAAAATCACTTCATTTGCATGTGTTCTAGATACTTTCTTTTAAACTTTGACAAAAAAAGAAGACAATGACTTTTAATCATAATTACAGCAGTCAATTAATTAATCAAGGTAGAAAAAGAATTTACAGTTTTAGGTCTTCAAACCTAAAACTGTAAATTATCTGTACTATTGGACAATCCAAAACTTACAATTTTTTTGGAAGGGAATTCTTGTTTTATAAGCACTTGAACATGGCGAACGAAAAAAAAAAAGGGATTAAAGATACCTCAACAGTTTTAATTAAGATTTATTTAAATAACTTTCCATATTTTTGGTACAATAGTTAAAAATGGTTAATTAATAATATTAGGTTGTATTTATTTCTTGTGAAAATAATTCTGCATTTGTCATTGTCCTCAGTATTGGGACTTGATTAGTTAATGATTCATTCAGAAGTGTACTAAGACATTTTTATTTTCGACAAGAAGGAACATCGTTATGTGCTTACAACGGTAAAATGATGTTTCCTATCAGGCGCAGTAGATCTACCGTACGGTATGCCCTCTAATGATTCGTTCAGTGCACTTGGCAACACTTTTAGTGTCTAAAAGATCTGCAACTTGGCATTATGTCTTTCTCCTCACTTTGATACTCTTCGAGTGCTACAGTGGAATGCCGGTATGCCGGTGACTGTCTCAATCGAAGCGCAGAGCTTTCGCTGACTCTGTGTGAGAAGGATATTGATGTCTTTACTATTATGGAGGCTAATTTGACAACCGAATGCCTCTGAAACCATCTTTTACAGACTCAAAATTGTTCCTTCCCAATATGCACTCTGCACCTCTGGAGAGGCCATGGACTCCACGAATCTACTCACTATCCTGCTCTGAGCAAGACTTTTTCTCCGAGCGATATTGGCATATGCTGGATTAATGAACTCTGTTGCAGCCTGTTTTGTTGTATTCTCTGTTCTTTTTTTTTTTCGTTGTTCTTTTTTTTTGCTGTAATTGTTCATAATCTGCCATTGAAAATAAAAAAAAAAAATTAAAAATGTTGTTCATTATACTGGACTGACAAAAGTTTATTTATTCTTTTAAATGACTTAATATATGCTTAATATTTTAAAAGCGTATCTAAAATTAGAAAAATTAGTTAAAAAAAAGTGGTATCGAGTCTCCAGTTATAAAAGAATATTCCGATCTCTTTTTTGAATCATTGTCACTAGAAGCATTTAAACATGCAGCGTAAATTCACTTAATTCCATTTAGGACGAAAAGTGCACATTTTTTTTTTCAAACTGAGTCTAGAATAAGATTCGGATGTTTCTTCCTCTTATTTTGTTCCGGGAGGTTATTTGAATTTACTGATATATTTTTGTGAGTTAATGGTGGACGGTCTTAACATTCATGATTTCATTATTTGCATTTGCATTTGCTTGTGTGCGAAATGCATAATTCTTTGAAAGGATGAAAAGGGAAAAACGATTACGTGAATCCCTTCTTAAAAAGGGTTTCAGAAAATGGAAAATGCGGGCTTCTTTTGATGTATTGGAAGCTGTAAATGTTCATCATTATAAGGGTTACCAAAATAATGTATCCAATAAATAGGGCAGCATTCCGTCATTAAAAACATTAAAAATAAAACTTTGCGTTCTCGCCACAAAATCGAAATTGTATACCTTTCTGAAACATGTTTATTATTTGCAAGCAGCGTATCAATTAGAATAAGATAAAATTTATAATAATTTCTCACAAACTTTCTATGACAAAATTATCCTACTCTAAAAACATAAAATAGACTGCAAGTATGAGGAATAATTATTATAAGCAATAAGTTATAAATTATTATAACAATTATTATAAGTAATAACTGTTACAGCATATTTCTGAATATAAACTCATCCGAGTATAAGGCTAAAGTGCATTTTTTACCTTTGCTGTGGTGTGGGTTGGAGAAACTGGATCGTAACTGGGTATGGTTGGGTTAAGATATTTGAGGTATAGGTTGGATAATTCGTAGCTTTATTTACACATGCACAAACACTACACGTATATAATTAACGACAGACAATATTTAACACATTTAAAGACCGATAATTATAGATTCGTCGAAGGATTCCTTCTAAGCCGAAAACGATACTCAGGTACGCACAGTGTGGCGCGTAAGATACTTCCCCTCCGAGTGAGAGTCTGTAGATCAATTGATAAGCAAAGTTGTGTTAAATATATTTCCTTTCAGGATGTGTGATGAGAGCAAACTAAACCTTTTTCAGCAGGAGCAAAGGTGCGCTGTACGTCCTCTCGGATGAGAGTCTCGAGGTCGTCTGACCATTTCTCTTGAACACTTCAAGGGGTGCTCCAGCCAGTGTGTAGAAGGAAGCATGGTTACACCTTCAAAAAATATTTACATTAAAAATCCTTACATAAATAAGCCAATATGAAAAAATGTTACAGTAGCTAGGAAGATTTTTCACATAAAGAGAGCATAAATTCTAGAACGGAAAACAGTTAAAGTGGTGACAATATGTTCCAGACTTTCCAATAAGTGAAAGTGAATTGGACGAACTATTTGGAAACTCGTATTCTGAAAAGACTTAGGTTTATATTAATGTCTTTTTTTTTTTTAAAGTTGCATTCAAAACACTCAGTAAGGTAATGATTAAGGAAACTGTCTTTTTTCCATTTTTATTTTTTGCGCTAATTATTTAAGATATTCTGTAATTATTTCTGATGATCATTCTGATACTTTTCCATTAACAGGACAAAGATATCACCGAGATCAGATTTTTCGTTTTGGTCACGACGCAAAAACTAACAATATAAGCAATTTTGAAAATAAATCATTTCATTTCATTTCAAACATTCAATAAACAGCTCATATTTATAAAACGAAAAACTCATTTCATTTAAAATTATTTGCTTATAAACTTAAAAATATAAATTAATGAAGCAAAAGTGCTATATTTTGCAATTTGTTGCTTTCTTGGCTAACGGAAAAGTTAATAGACCCGTATATAAGCCGATCCCTACCTAATTTAGCCTTAGAAAAAATTCTAAAATTTCTCCACTTATAGACTGAAATATACGGTATTTCAGTGTTCAAAGAAAATAAAAAATAATCGTAATATGCCCACTCAAAAAAATGCAAACTAGAGAGGAAAGATAAAAATAATGTAAACCGTTAACCTCGTCAACTGTTCCCCAATCTAGAAGAAACGAAACCTGATAATCTTACCCAGCAATTTTGCTATCTCCTCAAAAAAAGAAAGTTTTAAAAGCATGTAATCATCTTTTCCTGCACATTTATTCTCATCCCAAACATAAATAAACGCGGTCTTCAGATTTATTTTTCTCTGAAACGAAGAGGAAGAAATGGCTTTTAATCAACCGTGGAAAATCGGTAAGCGGCCAAATCAGATGGGTGCATAGGGGAAAAGTAAATTTGTAAGAATTTTAATTAAAATAATAATCATTTTAGTTTTTAATAATTAAAATTTTAAATTACATAATATCAAACGAAAATTTAGATAGAAAAATTCCACAATAAATATTAAACTTTTTTTTATTGATTTGCCCGCGTATGTCTGACTTGCACTTTTAACAAATTATCGATTCCTCCTTTTCCATTTTTTGAAACAGAATGTTTATCTTTCCTCTGAATAGCTGATAGAATCGTATATTCTGAAATGATTGGGTGAAAATAAAAAATGTGAATTAAATGAATGTGAAGATAAAATAATCGTAATAAACCCACTCAAAAAGAACGCAAACTAGAGGAAAAAGAATATAAGCCATAAACCTCTTCAAACTATTCCCATCCTAATGAACGAAACCTGATAATCTTACCCAGCAATTTTGCTATCTCTAAAAAAAAAAAAGAAAATTTTAAAAGCATGTAATCATCTTCACTTCTACCTGCACATTTATTCTCATCCCAAACATAAATAAACGCGAGTTTCAGATTTATTTTTTCTGAAACGAAGAAGAAAGGGCTTTTAATCAACCGAAATAACCCGTGGAAAATCGGTAAGCGGCCAAATCAGATGGATGCATAGGGGGAAAAAAGTAAATTTGAAAGAATTTTAATTAAAATAATAATCATTTTAGTTTTTAATAATTAAAGTTTTAAATTAAATAATATCAAACAAAAAATTTAGATAGGAAAATTCCACAATAAATATTAAACTTTTTTTTTTATTGATTTGCACCGAGTATGTCTGACTTGCACTTTTAACGAATTATCGATTACCCCTTTTTCATTTTTGAAGCAGAATGTTTTTATTTCCTCTGAATAGCTGGTAGAATTGTACGTTCTGAAATGAGACAATGATTGGGAAAGTGGTGAAAATAAAAATAACCTTAATATAACCCCACAAAAAGGCCAAACTAGGGGAAAGAAAAAGAATGTCTTTTAATCAACCGAAATAACCCGTGAAAATCGGTAAGCGGCCAAATCAGATGGGTGCATAGGGAAAAAGTAAATTTATAAGAGTTTTTTTTAAAATAAAATTATTTTAGTATTTATTAATTAAAATTTTAAATTGCATAATATTAAACGAAAAATTTGATAGAAAAAGTTTCACTATAAGAATTAAGCTTTTTATAAATTGCTTTGCGCCGTATATCTGACTTGGGCTTCCAGCAAGTAATCGATTTATCTTTCCTCTGAATAGCGGAGAGAACTGTATATTCATACACACCTATGTCATAGGGGAGAAAGGTAAATTTTGGAAAGATTTTGAATTAAAATAGAAATTATTTAAAAATATAAAAATAAGTTATAATTAAAAAAATTAAACTACATAACATCAAACGAAAAATTAGATAGAAAAAATTCCACAAAAACTAATGAGCTTTTTTTTAGTTGCTTTGCGCCGCGTGTATCTGACTTCAACTTCTATCAAGTAATCGATTCCTCTCCGTTTCCGTTTTTGAAATATAATGTTTATCTTTCCTCTGAATAGCTGGTAGAATCTGTATATTTTGAAATGATTAGGTGAAAATAAAAATGTGAATGAAATGAATGTGAAAATGAAAATAATCTTAAAAGAATTAAAAGAACCAAACTGGAAGAAAAAGAATATAAGCCGTAAACCTCTTCAAACTGTTCCCATCCAGAAGAAACGAAACCTTATAATTTTACCCAGCAATTTTGCTATCTCTCTAAAAAAGTAAATTTTAAAAAGCATGTAATCATCTACCTGCACATTTATTTTCATCCCAAACAGACATAAATAAACTCGAGCTTCAGATTTATTTTTCTCTGAAACAAAGAAGAAGAAATGGCTTTTAATCAACCGAAATAACCCGTGCTCAAAAAACTACCCAACATCCCTTGCTGTCATAACATTTTTCCTATTTTTTTCCCCATTTTCCGGGAACATCTCTTTTCACGACGGGCGATCTTTCTTCGTCGTTTATTTATTTCTTGTTTGGTTTCATTTTCGCCCATTCACGCTGACGTGTTTTGGAGTTAAGCTAATAGCATCTCGGCATCACGCCATTGGAGGTCGCAAAAACGCTAATAGCCACCGTTGGGAACGAATTTATTTGCTGCTTTGTTTTGTAGCAAAGGAATAAAAAAGAAAAGAGTTCGATGCCCTGCTTTGTGGATGCATCATTTCTCCCAACATCCTGAGGGACGTTCTTTTTTTTTTATTTCGTTTCCCCATCTTCAACTTCTGGCGGAAAATGTTTTCCTGTCAGAAAAGGATTTGGGAGGAAAGGTTGGACACAGTGCGCGTGCCCGTGGGGAAATGTCTGGGAAAAGTGACATCATATTTCAATAAACCTCTTTATGAAATTTTTTTGTCGACTTGTCGATTATTTTTTTCTATATAAATAAATCCGTTTCAGATCCTTGGGTCAAACCATACAGTATGCATACTAAATTCATGGTAACATATGTTACATACCATAATCTTAAACAAGACGTATATAAAAAATATTGTAACGTATACGACACATCGAAATACCAAACCTGGCCTATACCAATTATACTGCAACGTATACCATACATCGTAATACAAAAAATGGGACGTATAACAATATATTGTAACGTATAATACATCGTAATACAAAAAAACGAGACGTATAAAAACATACCATAATACAAACACACCTTAATACCAAAGAGAATGTAAAAAAACAATACAATAACATAAACCATACACCGGAATACCAAATAGGACGAATACCAAAAATACCGCAACATATATCGTATTCCATAATACCAAACAGACATATACCAAATATTAAAGTAATACCAGATAGGAGTATACCAATTATATCGTAACCTATACCATGTACTGTAATACCAAACAAGACGTATACTAAAAATACCTTAAAATTTGTCCTATATCATAATACCAAACAAGGCATTTAATACACATGTCAAACAGGAAGTATAACAAATATACCATAACGTATGCCATACACCAGAATAACAAATAGGACGTATACAAAATATATCGTAACACATACTGAATACAGTAATACCAAACAGGACGTATACAAAATAAATAACATATCCCAAATACCGTAATACCAAACAACGTATACCGTACATCGTTATATCAAATGCAATTTTCCCATAAAAACAAGTAATCTAAAAAGAATTTAAAGTCAATTCCTCCTTTTTTTCACCATATTGCAGAAAGTCCTTTATGAATAATTCTCATTCAATTTTTTAAAGTTTATCTGGCGCCATCTATTGGTAGATATATGCAACTTAAATCTAAAAAACTAAAATTAATTAATTAAATTTAATTACTGAATTAA
Source organism: Caerostris extrusa (assembly GCA_021605095.1). NCBI lineage: Eukaryota > Metazoa > Arthropoda > Arachnida > Araneae > Araneidae > Caerostris > Caerostris extrusa. The sequence goes on along the minus strand of BPLR01011139.1, from coordinate 32,045 downwards.
TATATTTGAAAAAAAAACTGTATTAACATGAAATGTCATCCACTACAAGTTCAAAAAAAATGTATTTGAACTTGAGTGGATGAATCAAAAGTATTTTATGAACGATTGAAAATGTGAACAAGATATACATAGGGAGAGTGTGATCTAATAGAAGGAATTGAATAAAAGGATGAATCCCTTCTATGAGAATAATCCTATTGACATTCATGAGGTTGTATCAAATAATTTAAACTCTGATGAATATTAAAATAATTAAATACAAAAGCAGTTGAATGAAGTACATGCATACGTGAAATTCACCAAATTTAATTTTTCCTTTTCAGTCTTTTTTTCATTTTGAATCTGGTGGAGGATCGCCAGATGTGAAGACGGCTAAAACTGTGTCCAAAAACCTTTGCTTCTGCCTTCTTTTTTAGGATGTTTTGCAAATGTGACATGTCTATTCATTCAAGACAATGCTATTGTGGCTCGTTTGAGCTTTGCTGGATGTGGTACTTCTCTGCAAAATGTTTGGCATCCATCCATTTGCCAAAGATTGTGACGCATGCAAGTCGTATTCCAAACAATGGTCGTATACCAAACAGAATTTTCGCCTCCAAACAGGATGTACTATATAACAAATTGGACTTATTCCAAAGCAGATTATTTCCTTTTATATCCAAAGCTATCACAAGCAATTTAAATGTCATCGCCTCTTAAAAGGTATTTGAGAATGATACGAATGTCTTTTACGATATATTTTGTATATGTTCTGTTTGGTATTTCGGTGTACGATATACATTATGGTATATTTGGTATACGCCCTGTTTCGTATTTCGGTGTACGATATACATTAGGGTATATTTTGTATGTTTCGTATTTCGGTGCATTTGGTATATGGTCTTGTCTGGTATTATGATAAAGGACATATGCTACGGTATTTTTGATATGCATACATGCATTATAATGCATGGTATAGGTCACGATATAATTGGTATACTGTGTCTGTTTTTAAGGTATTAGTCCTGTCTGGTTTTAAAGTATTCTGAAGACATTGTTGTTATTTTCAAAAGCAAAATATATTAAAATGTACATATTTATCTGATTTTCTGTACCCTTTATTATGTACCACTAATACTTATGGGAGATATGCATCCTCATACACATTATTGTATAGGAGATCGTTAATATTTTCGAACGTCAGTCATTTTAAACTGAGTCATTCGCCACTAGAACGGCAGATATGTAGTTGATACAGTATTATCCAGGGGTTTCAAGGAGCCATGGAGGACTTGCTGCAGGATATACATAACGAACATCGTTAGGGCGAATTGGTTATACCCACAACCTTCCTCCCTCTTGAACCCAACTAAAATACATTCCGGTCTACATATTTATTGGGTCCCTCCCCTGCATACAAGCTAAAGTTTTCGGTTAGGAGTGCCGAGTGTCGAACCTGAATCCTCAAGCACGAAAACTAAAGGCACTATCCCTCTAGGAGAGTAATGTTAATATTGAGATACCTAGATCACGTGTATTCCCTTGCCATATTATTAGCCTACCAGAAAATGTGAGCAAATATGAACATGAATAAGGCAAACAAATTTTATCGATCGCAATAATACATCAGTTTGATTTTAAAACATATAAGTTATTTGAAATGTTTTTTTTTTTTTTTTCAGGTAGAACAGAAATTCCTTTTTAAGTAAACAATGGAAGTAGTTTTCTTTTAATTTCTTTTGAGGGTTAAAATTAGTTAGCACATTTGGAATATTTCAGTTTGTAATTAACTTGTAAGTGGAATACAATTCATGTATTGTAAAATTATTTTTACTCGCATATGGAGCCCATAACGTGTCATTTGGGTCAAATTTTTGTGCCAATTTGCACGTTAAAAAGTGTAGATTATTTAAAACATACCGCAGCATGTCTAATATATATATATATATATATATATTGCTATATTATATATTAGTATATATATATATACACTGAAGTGACAAAAGTCATGGGATACCTCTTAATATCGTGTCGGCCCTCCTTTCGCCCGGCGAAGTGCAGCAACTCGACGTGGCATGGACTCAACAAATCGTTGGAAGTCTTCTGCAGGAATATTGAGCCATGCTGTCTCGATAGACGTCCATAATTGTGAAAGTGTTGATGGTGCAGGATTTTGGCACGAACAGACCTCTCTCGATGATGTCCCATAAATGCTCGATGGGATATATCTAGTGGTCAGATCATACGTTGGAATTGTCCAGAATGCTCTTCAAACCACCATCGCGAACAGTTGTGGCCCGGTGACATGGCGCATTGTCATCCATGAAAATATCGTTGTTCCATGAATGGCTGTACATAAGCATTTCCAGTCAATGTTCGGTCCAGTCGCACCAGAAGACCAAGTCCATGCCAAAAATACAACCCACACCATTACGTAGCCACCACCAGCTTGAACAGTGCCTGGATATTGTTTGTTATATGTTTCTTACCAACTGAAATCGTGTAAGGCCACGGTATTTTCAACCGATTAGTTAGTAAAATAAAATTATTGTATTTTAAATAATGTTCTGTGAAAACTAGTAAAAATATATATCGACACATTTGGGTATTGTTTGTAATATGATTCTTTTTCTTCAATGGCGCAACAGCCTAATGGTGGGCCAAAGCCGTATACTTATTTTCAGATTCGGAAACATGGGATGTTTTATTTTTGTGGTGTAGGGTTGTCAACTCTACTTCCAACGTTCTGCAGTCATATTAGACAGGGTCTTACGGTTTTAAAAGTGGATTTCGAACCACTACAAGTATTTATAGTAGTACTACCGAGACTCGAACCCGAAACCTGTGGCACCGAGTGCTAGTCACTCGGTTACCAGGCCCCTGTAATATGTTTATGTAATATTTTTTCTGGATGGTAAACAAAAATTATTACATTTTTTAATAACATTCTGTAAAAAGTAGAAAAAAAATGTAAATGGACATCATGGTTTGTTTGAAGTGTAATATTTTTTTTTTTGGATAAAATAAAATAAATTTCCTATTTCCTACTTTAAATTATATTCTGTGAAAACTAGCAAAAACTATAAATATATACTATTGCTCATTGGAAAATAGACAAATGAATATTGTTCGCATGGGCCTGAATGGCCTCGGCTAGCGCTCTGGCGCTCGGTACCACAGGTTTCGGGTTCGAGTCCCGGCGGTGCCATGGATGTTTGTAGTGGTTCGAATCCACTTTAAACCATAGGTCCCGGTCCTAATAGGATCGTAGAGCGTTGCGGGGGCATTGTTACTCCGCGTCCGTGGCTTATCTTCAAGTTACATGCTCCCCCTGGGTAATGCAAAGTGAGTAACGTCTGTGCAGCGCTTGCTTGAGGAATTCAAGACAGCTGTCTAAGTGTTTGCCAGCTGCGTTATAAAGAAACCAAAATATTGTTCGCATGGATTTAAAGGAACATAAGTATTTTAAAGAGGAATATATTCTTCTAATAATCGGTGTTTTTGGAAAATAATTTGTATTTACGTTATATGATATTTTAAAATGAATAAACCTGTAACAAAGCCTGTATGTCATATAAAACAATGTATAAGTTTATAATTTCCTCATATTCTTAAAATAATTATATTAATTTCTTATAAAATTTATACAAAGAATTTTAGAACAAATTACTAAGGTGTGATTCATTATTTATAGACGCTTTTATAATTATTCATGTATATTGCTACTTGAGAAATTACCCAAAGGAAAGGGAACATTAACTTTCTCCAAAGAGTAACAGTTTCGATAAGTGAGTTTAAAAATTCATAGTAAACCCTAGAGTCCTGAATTAGTGATCAAAGCAGTACCGGTATATTTCGCATAGTAGGCCGTTTTCCCTTGAATTATTGATATGTACTACTAGAATTTGAATATAGGATGGCCTAATATCCCCAAACAAATCGATGCCCATCTGTTCAACAGTAGCAACTAAATCATAATAGACCAAATTTCGAAGATGTTGAAGGACGAATGCTCCATTTTTAATTAATAGTCTTAAAGATATTAAAAATAGAGGACAGTTTTAGGTACTTGTTTTTTAATAAAATCCTGATGCGAAAATGAGTAAATCGGAAAGAAATAAATTCTTGCATTTACGATTTTCGTACTATTTATGAGATGACATAAAAAAAAATTAAAATATGAAATGCATTCGAGTTAATATTCGGAATTTCTATTTTTTAAAAGTGGTATAATCCGACTACGGATAGCGTGAAATGATAAATATCCTGTTTAAAGAGCGGAAATGGATGAATCTATTGCTTGTTAGGGGGCGATAGTCAGATGGACAAGAAGCAAAAGATGATTTGAAAAAAAATTATCATTGTTAATGTGAAATTTTTTTATCTAGTTTTTTAAATAATGTGTAATCAAACATTTTAGCCATTAAAATTTAAAATTCCTTATAATGCAATTAAAATCCAAACTAAATGACATTCCGTCCCTATGACGCTGCTCTTTTTGAATCCTTCAGACTTGGCTACTTGCCAATTTTATACACAATCACTAGTTGGACTACATAAATCCATTTATTAATACATTAAGAAATTTACAGTTTTAAGGATTCAATCGGTAAAAATTTAAAAAAATGTAATTATATTGTACACGATTATTACGGGATTATAAACATGAAAATATTGATATCATTAACTCTTTTTTTTTTTCTAGTACTGGACATCTTAACATCTTTTCTAATGGCAAGCGTTTTTTTTCTTAATTTATGTCATTAAATTAAAAACTATAATAAGAAATAATTAGAAATCTATTTATAAAAGACACCATATCTAGTCGGTTACCTAAATAGTAGCTGCAATTCTTACTACCAGTGGAAATTTGGCTGGTATGCTTAATGGACACTTTACCACTGGGCCAATAGTACAATTAATACTTAAAATAGTTTAAAGTGACAATTTTATTTTAAGTAAACATTTTAAAAGCAAATTTATACATTATTTCTAAGCAGAAGATTGTAAAGCAAAAATTATCGTTAATGTATCAGCAATAATGAAACGATGTACCTTTGAAAGCTAGTTATGCATTACTCTGAGCTACGGGTGAAACATTATAAAAAAATGAACGAGTGAGGCTTTATTCTGCTTTTATTTAGGAGTGAGAAAAAAATCGAAGTGTGAATGTGAGTGAAATGAACAAGTAGGACTTCATTCAATTCCTTCTATTAGCTCACACTCTCCCTATATATATCTTGTTGAAATTTTCAATCGTTCATAAAATACTTTTTTATTCATCCACTCAAGTTCAAATACATTCTTTTTTACTTGTAGTGGATGACATTGGATGTTAATACAGTTTTTCAAATATTAATTTATTCATTAAATTTAATTAATTAATTTTAGTTTTTTTTTAGATTTAAATTGCATATATCTACCAATAGATGGCGCCAGATAAACTTAAAATAATGGATGAAAATTATTTATAAAGGACTTTCTAGGCAATAGAGTGAAAAAAAAAGTAGGAATTGACTTTAAAAAATTTTGTTTTATATTACTTGTTTAAATGAATTTTGAATAAGTAAATGAATGAGCGTGAATTTATTTAAATAAACCAACGACATTTTATTTAAGTTAACTCTGAATAAACAAATGAACGAGTGAATGTGAATGAAATGAACGAGGAAGAATTTATTTAAATATACAAGTGAGACCTAATTTAAATGTACGAGTGGGATTTAATTTGCATGAACGAATGAGACTTTATTTAAATTAATGAGTGAGACTTTATTTAAATGAACAGATAGTGAGCAAATCTATGAGTGAAACAGACGAGTGAGACTTTATTTAAATGAATTGTGAATGAGCAAATGAATGAATGAGAATTTATTTAAAACAGCGAGAGTTTATTTAAATGAACTCTGAGTGAATAAATTAAAGAGTGAATGTGAGTGAAATGAACGAGGAAGAATGTATTTAAATATACAAGTGTAACTAATTTAAATGAACGAGTGAGACTTAATTTGAATGAATGAATGAAACTTTATTTAAATGAACTGATACCGAGCAAATCTACGAGTGAATGTGAATGAAACAAACGAGTGTGTCTTTTTATATTTCAATTAACTATGAATAAGCCAATTAACGAGTGAAATGAATAAATAAAAATTTATTTAAAACAAAGAGATTTTTTAAATGAACTCTGAGAGAACAAATTAAAGAGTGAATGTGAATGAAATGAACAAGTGAATGTGAATGTGAGGGAAAGGAATTAATTTAAATAACTGATACTTAATTTAAATGAACTATTGAAATTTTATTTAAATAAACCAATGAGACGTAATTAAAATAAGCTACTGAAAATTTATTCGAAAACTATGAATGAGCAAACGAATCTAGAAGAGTGTATTTAAATTAAGTGAGACACAATTTAAATGAACGAAGGAGAATTTATATAAATGAATTATGAGTGAGCAAAATAACGAGTGAATGTGGTAAAATAAATAAGGAAGACTTTAAATGAACTAAAATTATTTTTAAATCTGAAACCCATTATTATATGGAACAAAATAAAATAAAAACAAGTACTATAAAAAAAAAAAATTGTAAAGTCAATTCTTACTTTTTTTCACTCTATTACAGAAAGTCCCCTATAAATAATTTTCATTCATTATTTTAAATTTATCTGGCGCCATCTATTTGTAGATACATGCAACTTAAATCTAAAAAAACTAAAATTAATTAATTAAATTTAATGAATTAATTAATATTTGAAAAACTGTATAAACATCAGTGTCATCCACTACAAGTTAAAAAAAAAATGTATTTGAACTTGAGTGGATGAGTAAAAAGTATTTTATGAACGATTGAAAATTGGAACAAGATATATATAGGGGAGAGTGTGAGCTAATAGAAGGAATTGAATAAATAAGAAAGACTTTAAATGAACTAAAATTATTTTTAAATCTGAAACCCATTATTATAATGAGCAAAACAAAATAAAATAAATCTTAATTGCTGCTAATATTAAGTACTGAACAAAATAAAATTAATCATAACTAAATATATTCAAGTACATCTTAGAACTTGATCTCTAATGCAGTTTTTACTGCGCCGTTCTCAATGGAACCAGCAAGGAATATGTCTCTATTTTTCTCCTCCTACTTCCATAAATCGGAAGGGTTTTTCTCTTTCTCCCCATTTATGGACGCCGATCCTGGAGCATCCTCTGACTTTCTGTTTTCCCCTCTTTGCATCTTGTGGAAAGAGATTTTTCTGCGCCCATAAACTTTTTAAGTGCATTGGCATATTTCTTTTTACGGCCACGCATGCTGAAAGTGAAATAAAGTTTTTGATTTTGGCGAGTGTTTGGAATCGATAACGGCATAAAGGATCATCCCTCTCTCATAGTTTTTTTTTCATTTCCATCGCCAAATATGGAAGCATTTTTTTTTATATATTTTTTTGCGAGATTTCGAGAGCCTAAGAAAATATAGACCGATAAGAGTGGCAAGCGTTAACTTTCTAGATGCATGACAAATTTTTTTTTTTTTGTGCCGAAACCATATTTTATTGCAACTGAACCACAAAAAATTCAAGTATGTTTAGCTTATCAGTTTTTTTTTTTCTAAAATAGGATAAAAATATTTTTTACCATAGCTAATTTTCCTCAAATCTAAAAATATAAAGTAAATTTTCCTTTTTCAATACCAATATATATTTGTTTTTTGTTATTGATATGGTGGAATGGTAATAGATTCTACCCTACATAAGCTACACCAGGGGAACTTGCTACTCAAATCCCACAACAGAAGGTTTGGTTTTGTTGGATGTGGATTCCGAACCATTACTACTACCACACCACACCACAACACTGTGCCTAGAACTGAGTTGCCCCAGTTTTTTGGAATGATGGGGGCTTGATAGCCGAGTGGCTAGTGGCCCCCCGGTACCACAGGTCTCGGGTTCGAATCCCGGAAGTGTCATGGATATTTGTAGTGGTTCGGAATCCACTTTAAGTCGTAGTTCCCGGTCTCATATGACAGCAGAGCGTCGTAGAACCCCATCAGACTTCTCTCATCCACATCATTCCAAAAACTGTACTCATCTCTAGGCACAGTAATGTGGTGTGGTATTAGTAATTTGGGAATGATGTGCGTGAGATGTCTGATTGGGAGACCGGGACTTATGGCTTAAAGTGTATTCCGAATCATTACAAACATCTATGGCACAGCCGGGATTCGAACCTGAAGCCTGTGGTATTAAAGACCAGAGCGCTAGCCAATTGGCCATCAGGCCGCCCACAATACAAAGAAAGTAATTGCTTCCTTATCAGAAGGGAAATGTATGCTTTTGTTTACAAAAAAAATAAGATATTAAATATCATTTTGAAGTGTTTTTCAAAAATTGATGTAAGTTCACTCATTGATTAAGCAAGATATCGGCGGTTTTGAAATAATGTCCGTCTGCAAGCTAGTTACACATTCATTTGCACCAAGTCTGAGACTTAATTTAAATAAACTGTCAATGATCAAATGCGATTGAGATGAACGAGTGAGACATTTTTAAAATGAACTGTGAGAGAACAAAAGAATGCGGGTGAATGTGAGTAAAATCAATGAGAAAGATACTACATTATTTAATTGAACGACTGATATTTTATTGAAAAAGATATTATTTAAATGAAAAAGGGAACGACTGATGCTTTATTGAACTTATGCTATGTATATATGTTATGAGAATATATTAATCTGTATGTTAATTCCTCAAAAAGAGGACATTTTCTTCTAAACCAGGGGTCTTGAGACTTTCCAGCTTTAGGGCCATACTGTTTACTCCAGTAAGTACCAAGGGCCTAAACCGTTTTAATTTTTCTGCCATTATCTATAATTTCTAGACCAGTCACCGAGTACGCGCTCTGAGAGAGCATATACTTGCTAATTACAAACTATTGTCAGTGAAAAATCACAATTACACAAATCTCATTAGTACTTTTTTTACAAGTGGATACCCTGCGGTTTCATTCTCGTTAATTTAGCTGTTCCGTTCCTGAGGGATTTTCTGGATAAAAATCATATGTTCTATTCAGGATATATACGTTCCAAACATCGATATACATACACATGCGATATTCTTTACCCCAACATAACTACCGAGGGTAAACGCGGAATATTCACTAGCTTATAATGTTATTGGAATTCATTTCAATTACTTGTTAGTTGTTATGCTTAAGTTAAATTTTCCGCGTATTATGCTTGTCATTAAGCTTTACATAGCGAGTCAATAAAACCGAGTTATTATTATTCTGTGTTTTTATCCAAGTTATTACAGCAACAATAAGCTATTCGCTGTCGCGGGCCAGATTGATGACACTGGCGGGCGGATTTGGCCCGCTGGCCGTAGTTTTCAGACCCCTGTTCTAAACTATGTTAAACTTACGATATGATAAATACATAAATCTACATAAATTTTTTAAATAATAAAATAATGATTTAAAAGGAGAATTTGACACATTGGATATGTTTCAAATCGAAATAAATTTATTAAAAGAGTAAAAAATAATAAAAAGTAATTTTTAAAATTTATTTTAATAAAAAGTATTTTTTTAATAAAGGGAGTTTTATTTTGATTCTGATAGTGTGTCTCGATTTAAAAACTAATTTTTTTCGAAAAATAAGCATTTAAAAGCCTGAATAAAGGAAAATGCTCATAAATTGGCTCAAGTTTCTATTGAAAAATGCCATTTATCCATCGCGTAACAAAAAAACCATCTTGCCAACAAATAAAAAAGTCCATTTGCTTAAAGAGTTATTCGGTTGCATAGCCCTGCTTTATAAATGCATAAATTTAAAAATAACGTTCTTGCCTGCGCAAACTTGTTTAAGATTGTTTATTCATTGCCCAATATTTATAAAAGACTCATCTGCTTAATTTATTCCATTACCAAAATCGTGCTGCTTGATAAAGGTTCTTGCTTAGACAAGTGAATATTTATGGCTTTTTTTTACTCTCCAATTTGTTTATTTATTTTGCCGAAAGAAACTTATGCTATCCTTATTTCTTTATATATTATTATTTTTCGCGGAAGATGGTTGTTTAATTTTTTCGTACTCAATTGAAAATGTTCGTTATCTTATGCCTAATGTTGAAGAGTTTCAGGCTTTTTATATTAATATGAATACATTATTCATTTGCTATTTATTGATCGACATTATAATGTATGTCCGAATAAATTTAAAACCTGCTTATAATATATAAACAACCCCACAAGGCGAAATTAGTTTTCTTTGACCATGCATGTCATGTCATGTAGTTTTCTTTGACCATGTTGTAGTATTTTTAGAGTGTAACCACTGAAATAATTACAACCATTTTAACTCATTTCAGAGTTTTAAGTATTGGAAGTAGATTAATGCAACTAATTAGATTATAATGTAGCAATTCAATAAAATAACAGTAAAAAAAAGGAATTATTTATTTCAAATAAACTGGAAGTAGATTAATGCAACTAATTAGATTAAAATGTAGCAATTCAATAAATAACAGTAAAAAGGAATTATTTATTTCAAATAAACTGAAGTAGATTAATGCAACTAATTAGATTAAAATGTAGCAATTCAATAAAATAACAGTAAAAAAAAGGAAATTTATTTCAAATAAACTGGAAGTAGATTAATGCAACTAATTAGATTAAAATGTAGCAATTCAATAAAATAACAGTAAAAAAAGGAATTATTTATTTCAAATAAACTTAATGCAACTATGATTAAATGTAGCAATTCAATAAAATAACAGTAAAAAAAAAGGAATTTATTTCAAATAAAATATAAAATGACAAAAAAATCTTTTTATATGAGTAAATTAAATAGGGCAATATAAAATCTGTAACATATTACAATAGGGCTACTTTATCGTGCTCTTAATTATCCAAACAAAATGTTCATAAAGACATATTATGATAAAGAAATGAATTTGGAAAGAACACCTGTTCTCAATTTTGCAATAATATGACATCAATTTCTTTAAGAAATATTTTTTTTTTCAAATACTGAGCACTTTGATTTTAAATCATTAGCCATTAGAAGAGCAAATCTGTAGCAGATTCAACGTTATACAGAAGGTACCAAGAGAACCCTATGCCCACATTCTTCCACTGCAATTTACAGAGAGAGAATACCTGAGATTGAATTTCGCAATTTCTCTTCCTTCTCTTAGGCCCAACAGAAGCACATTTTCTAGACTACAGATCTAACATGCCCATTCGCAGCGTACACACTAGAGTTTTAGGTTCAGATTTGGTTGGGTTTTGAACCCCGAGCTTGGTACCCAAAAACCAAAGAGTACCCCACCAACCGCTCAGAACTACTTTAATGAAAAACATGTGAATAAAAGAAAACGTATGCTCATGATGCCTTACGATAATGCATGATATGATAGTGATAATGTATATCTAAATCGATATCAATATTTTTCAGTAAATAATAATAAAATTTTTAGTACTTAATGATTTCGTTGCAAATAATAAAATTTATCTCAAAACTCACTATTGATCTTGAGTCCAATATTCTTTGCTCAGCCCGGGTCCGATACCGTTCTCGACTTGGCAGGCGTAGATGCCGGCGTCTGATTCCTGCGCTTGAGCAACGATGATGAGCGATCCGTTAGAGGACACCACCCCACCGGGGATTCGAGTACATGAACTGTTGGACGGGTCCTCGTTGCTCACCACGCCAGGGGGTCGGCCCGCTGTTCGTGTCACCTGGAAGGCACAAACAAAAACTGCTGTTAGGATACATTATAAAAATGAGTTATATCATGTGATCTAATAATAACACTGCATGTGAAATTATAGTTCGAATTCACTTTATATAAACAGTGCTATAAGTCCAGCGAGCAGCATTAATTATAATTCTTCTAACATGATTTTTAAAGGAAAGACGTTGTTTTTCTTTCTCGTCGTTCTAGTATAAAATACAAGAAATATTTAACCAAACTTTGAAGTTTGGTTAACATTTTCAATTTCAAAAAATTGAAAATTTAGTTTACAGTTTTCTTATGAAGTATATGTGTATAAATATAGGAATATTTAATCAAATTTGGTCTTTAAATTTTTAATCAGGGAACTAAAGTCTACAATTATTTTATTAAACCGTATTCAAGAAATATTTAACCAAACTTTATTTAACATCTTAAACTTGAATAAATTCCAATTTATTCAAGTTTTAGTTTCAAGTTCTCTTTATGAAGTCGTGTTCATGTATAAATACAAGGAATATTTAACCATATTTTGTTTAACAGGTTAAATTTCAATCATTGGACTTTAGTCTAAAGTTATCTTACTAAGTCACGTACGTATATTGTGTCTTATTGTAATAAGTCACGTTATTTCCTGTATAAATACAAGAAATATTTAACCAAACTTTATTTATCATTTTCAATTTCAATTAGTTTACAGTTCTCCTATGAAGTCGTATTCATGTATAAATATAAGGAATATTTAATCAAACTATCTTAAATTTCAATCAGTGGACTTTTTAGTCTACAGTTCTCTTATTAAGCTGTATATTCACATATAGATACAGGAAATATTTAACCAAACTTTATTTAACATTTTCAATTTCAATAAGTGAAATTTAGTTTACAGTTCTCGTGCTTATGTATAAATATAAGGAATATTTAATCAAATTTGGTTTAGCACTTTCAATTTCAATCAGCAAACTAAAGTCTTCAGTTATCTTATCAAGAAGTATTCAAGAAATATTCTGGATCTATTATTTTATTACTGGATATTAAATTTCAATAAATGAAATTTAATTTACAGTCTTTTATGAAATCGTATACGTATATAAATAGAAGGAATTACAAAATTTTGTTTAACACCTTAAATTTCAATCAGTGGGCTTTATTTTCAGCTATCCTATTAAGCCGTATTCACGTATAAATACCAGAAATATTTAGCCACACTTTATTTAACATCTTAAATTTCAGTCAGTGCATTTTCTCCCTTGCAATGAAATGATTTCTTAACTATGATGTTTAAAATAGTGTAACTACTGCAGCTGTTGAAAATAATTGCTTCGATTACGTTTATTTTGGTTCTATAGGTGATTAGCTCTTGAAACTTCTACTCACAAATAAATGATTTCTTTACAAAAATTAATTCACCCATATCGAAAATCGAGGGAAATCGAAACATCTTGAATAAGCGTTTAATTACGTTTACAAAAGTTATTTTTCAATTATTGTGAAGGATTTCAAAAGTTCTTCAACAAAAATTCTAACAGAAATTGCTTTTCTTCAATCCACTAGAAAAATTCTGCTTTTATTTCATGTGTCAATTTTAAAACATTAACTCTGGATATGATTAAAAACTATTAATTGATTTTAATTTTTATCGATTCAATGTTAAGTTAACTTAAGTCTTTATAATCAGAATTCTTTTATTGCTTAATTTTTATTCAAATCATCAAACAAAATATTTTGTAAACTTAATTAACTGAACTGTGAAATAAAAATAGCGTGAAAGTGCACTTAATAATTTAAGTATTTAATGTATTGAAATAGCATTGTTGTTGTTAATGTTTTTATTTCATTTGGTAGACAGCAACATCTAGACCATGTCCAAGAATCCGTGTGTTCTCATGGATGGAGGGAAAAGAGGGCCAGCTTCTGTTGTGATGGAGAACCCGTAGGTGGAAGTCTGATTTGGCTCAGTGACGCTGACTTTTTACGGGATAGGGTGGTACGCCCTACACTCTACAGTCATATTAGACCGGCACCTACGGATTAAAATGTATTCGAACCACTACAAACATCCATGACATCGCCGGGACTCGATTCTAAACCTTAGCACAAAGCCCTGTGCTCTGGTCACTCTGTCGGCCATCAGACCTTAGCAATAGCATTTAATGTATTTAATAGTTATTTAGTATAAATTTAGTATTTAAATTTGGATTAGATAATAGGCTCTTAAATAATTTATTGGCGGATTATAATCATTATAAGTGTCAATTAAATATAAACTCAAAACATACAATACAACGGAATACAGTATAATCCTTATAGACTACATTTAAAGCATAAAAACTCTTCAAAAAAATATAAAAAGAGATTTTCCTACATTAACAAAAATTAGCTGATTAATGTAGAAAATGAAAATTATTTAACTTAGAATGCAGATACTTAAATTAGAATGCAGTGAAAATAAATTGAAAGTTTGCAACTGTTGTTTTTTAATGACGAGTGCTTTGACCTTAGTCATTCGCCATACGAAGAACAGACATACAACACCGTTACCCAAGGGAAATTTGAACCGATGTTGCATCCACATTTTCTCACCACAATTTAGAACGAATATCCCAAAAGGGTGACCTCTGGGGATTCGCACACTCCTTTTCTCGAATCCAATGGAAGGATAATCTTGGCCGTCCCTGCCCATCCCTGGCATATACACAGTTGAACCCAATAACGAAAACTTAATATTTGAGCGCTATATTTAAAAACTATTAAATAAAGTATTCATTCTTAATAATATGATTAGTAAAATTTTCGTTATCATTATCTTTTTAATTATAATCCTAATTAATTTTTTTTCATGGATTATGCATTTTTTGAAAGCTGGATATCATGCAGGCCTTTTTTTTGTATATAGCATTTTTTCCTAAATTATTTTTTAAATATATATTCATACTATTCACTGTAAAAGAGCAATATATGTAATTAATAAAATGTTTATATATATTCTTACTGGATCTTCATTGACTCAAGGTCTGCCTTACAGGCTCTTAATAAAGGTTTTTCAAATATGATCTTGAACATTATATCTTTTTTAGAACAAATCCACTGCTTACACATAGTAATGTGTATCCTGCAATGGATCCCCGCTCATGTGGATTCGGAATTGAATGAAATTTCAGACTTTTTGGCGAAGATTGCCAAAAGTCTGGATCAAACTACCATTCCTACTTCCCTTGTAGGTGTAGACGCCTTGGCAAAATCTAAACTTATAATTCCTTCTAACATTAAAACTAAATACCAAATTGCAGAACTAAATATCGACAGAAAGACAACTACTACCCTCGCAAGATTAAGGAAGAAGCACCACAAAAATATAAAATTTCTGCTGATGGCGTTACAAATTCTCCAAAAGGAGGCAACTGCCCTGATGTCGAGCTGACTCCTAATCATGCTTTTAATTGCCCAGCTGTTGCAGCCGCCATGCATTGTCTGGACCATTCCTCGGAAGGCGATTTGAACCCAAAGTTGGCAATTAACAGAGTCAATTTTATTCGGGAGCACCACGATATTTGATTTTCTTGTACTCTTCAGGGGATACGATAATAGCAGCTTCTCATTTATATGCCTTTTTTTTACCATAAAATATTAGTCTTTTACGTGTACGTAACATTTTGTAATAAAATAAAAAGTTCCTGGATATTGTATGCAAATTGTTATAAAAAATACAGTTTGTGATTCAAGTTTCTCTATTATTTTATATTTCCTCTTTATTTAATTTTTAATTATTTTATCTGCAACTATTATGTTTTTTATGTCTGTCCATTTGCAATATAGTTATACAATACTCCCGACTTATAGTGAATAATACTGAAAATAGTGAAACTTTATTTAAGTGAATTGTCAGTGAGAAAATGCGAATGAAATGAACGAGTAAGATTGAATGAGTGCCTTTTTATTTTAATGAACCGTGAGCAAATGAATGAATAAATATGATTGAAGTGAACGAATAATGTGAGTGAAATGAAAATGGATGTGAGTGAAGGGAATGGATGTGAGTGAAGGGAATGAATGTGAATTTATTTAAACGAATTAAGATTTAAGAATGAATTTTTGAGAGACAATTATTTTTCTTTAATATAATAATCCTTTGAGAGAATCCTCTAAAACTGATTTGATTGAGAATATTAAAAATTGTAAGTGAACTGTACTAATCAATAATCTTCAGTTTTAAGTCTTAAGTTCATCTATTATTTTATATTTCATTTTTTTATTCTTAATTGTAAATTTATTTGCAATTATCATGATTTTAATTAAAAGGGTTTCAATTTTATAGTTATTTATATTCTCAAAACATTTGTGCAGCAATTCATTAAAAAACACGCACAAACAATACATTAATAACACGCATATTGTATATCAAATACTATGATTTATTAGATGTAAACCTTTAATTATTCCTTCTTTCTTTGCAATAGCTCATTTTTCTTTCGTCTCGATACTTTCGCCGCGCGTTCTCAAAAACAATGCTCTTTTCACGCACACGAAAACAACCTCCAGCTATGCTCACCTTGCGTTTTTCGCATAAAAAGAAATAAACAAAACACAGAAAGAAACAATTAAGTATCATCTGCATCATTTTTAAATTAAATTTTTTTTCCTTTCCTCGTCGGATTCATTTGGAATCCTTCTCCAAAGAACTTAATCGCAAAAAAAAAAAGAAGACACTTTTATCTCCACAAAAAAATTTCCGCCGTCATCCCAGTGATTAAAGAATCTTTCAAACTGCCACTGTTTGCTTTTTAATCAGAAAATGGTTTCATTTTCATAGTTATTTATATTCGCAAGACATTTGTGCAACAGTTCAATAAAGAAAAATGCACAAAAATACATTAATAATATACATACACATAGCAAATAACAGGATTTACCTAATATAAACACTTTCTTTGCAATAACTCGATTTTCTTTCGTCTCGATACTTTCGTCGCGCAAACAATACGTTAAAAAAGCACAAACAATACATTAATAACACACATACATATATCCTATAATACGATTTACTTGATGTAAACCTTAAATTATTCTTTTCTTTGCAGTAGCTCATTTTACTTTTGCCTCTATACTTTCATCTTGAATTCTTAAAAACAATGCCCTTCCACACAAACGAAAACAACTGCCGTCGTTCCAGAGATTGCAGTGTCTTTCGAGAAGACGCTGCTTGTTTTAAATTAGACAATGGTTTCAATTTCATAGTTATTTATATTTGCAAGACAGTTGAGCAACAATCCAATAAAGAAAACGTACAAACACACATACTCATATCAAATTTATTTGATGTTAACCTCGATTTATTTGATGTTAACCTTAAATTCGAGTCCCAGCGGTCCATGGATGTTTAGTGGTTTGAAATCCACTTTAAACCGTATGTCCCGGTCTAATATTCGTTGTGGGAGCATTGTTACTTTCCGTTGCGCTTCATTCCCAAAAAGTGAAAGCTCAGCGCTTGCCTTAAGGCATCCACCAAGCAAGTGTTTGCCAGAAAAATAAAAACCTCAAATCCAGCTATTCTCTGTACTTTCATTGCGCATTCTCAAAAACAAGCTTTTCACACATAAAAAATTAATTAATAAAATAAAACCCAAAAAAGACAATTAAGGATCATCTGCATCATTTTTAAATTTAAAAAAAAAAAAATTCCCTTCCTCTTCGGATTCATTTGGAGTCCTTTCTCCAAAGAGCTTAATCGCAATTATCTCCATAAAGAAGACGCCGAAGATGATTCTTGCATCATCCCAGTGATTAAAGTGTCTTTCGAGTCACAACTGTTTGTTTTTTAATTATAAAGTTTTCATATTTATTTATATTTGCAAGAATTCGTGCAACAATTCATTGAAGAAAATGCACAAACAATACATTAATCACACACATATTGTAGCCTTTTTATCACGAGAAGAATTTTGGAATTTGATTCCTAGGAGAGTGAAATGTATTATTCTTTGACAAGTACACAATGACAACCCATGAATCAAATTTGACAGCAGGCAAGTATTATTGTAGATAGTTAGATTGTTGTTGTTATCGTGTCCATGGATTTAAAATATTATTATTAAAGTTAGATCAAGTCAAAAGTCTTCACGATAGCGGCCGCTAGCAATGGCGCCGCTTCACTGGACTTCTCTTAAGTTGGCCTCGATTGGCAGCATACCCAATTACAAAACATGGGGAGTGAGTGCTGGGCACTCAAGAATGTGCTTAGGAAAGCGTTGGGGCAATTTTTGCAGGGGATGTATTCCCTGGTCTTGTCTGGGAGAATCTTCATCCCTCTGTAGTGATTAGTTCTGAGTCTGCTAATAACTGATGTCAGCTTCCTAGGGCAGTTGAAGTCCGTGATTAGTGGCTTCTTAAAGTTATGAGGAATGAGTCGGCTTTTGGCAGCTGCGTTAGCATCTGCAAGTGTGATGGTAGTCCTGGGTTGATGATTGTCCCTGGCTTCTTTGGCTAAAGAGTCAGCGCATTCGTTGTCATCAATGTTAACATGTGCAGGAATCCATTGTTGAAGATGACATGATTTGCCTCTCTAGTGTAGAGGAGAGCAGAACATTTATCGCAGAAGTGATGTTAGTATCCCCATTTTTAATTGCTTCCAGAGCCGACTTGCAGTCAGAAAAAACACTAACCCGTCAGTGAGGCCTGAAATAATTGAGTCATTTAGATATAAAGCAACATCCTCTTTAATTGCTATGAGCTCGCTGGTGAAGTTTGAAGCTATCAGGCCTGTGTTCACTTTATGATGGTATTTCCTTCCATTAGGAAGTAGAAAGAAAATTCCTGCACCTCCCTTATTGAAGAATTTGTCAGAGGATCCATCGGCGTATGCTATTGCAAGATTACCTTGTGAGAACTTATCTATGATTTCAAGGCCTTTTTTGTTTGAGAATATTGGAGTCTTCTTTTTTTTTAACAAGGTTGCAATAGGTTCAAACCAAACTTATATTTCACTTGATGGTTTTCTGGGAAAAATGGGCTCTTGAACAAAGAGCTAGTTACATTAAATGCAATTAGTATTTTGTACTGATGAAAAACACCTGTCACTCAAATCTGATAGCAGAAATTTAGTGTGTAATGAGACTCATGCAATTAACGATTGTCTGGGCGACCTTCACAGGTCGAATCAATTACAGACGGAAAATGGACTACACCATTTGTTCCATCGTGATGATGATCGACTATGAGCTGAGAAATGTTGACCCCCTCCCCTACTTGACGGATTTTCTTAAGGTGAGGCTTTTGGAGAAGAAAGGAGACAGTTAAGCTACGAGTCGACCAGAAGGTTTTTCTTTTTTTCTCTAAAGTGACAGAATAGGCCGGAGTTCCGGATGTTTTTCAAAGTGAGTGGTCCCTAGTGGTTTCGTGTATCACGCCATATGATAATTTAGATGTGCCGTAGACAAGGCACGTAGATTTGACGTAGACCCGAGAACTCTGAAATCTCTGATATTGGAGTGAATTGTGATTAATCGATAGCAACCTTGAATTTTGTATTTGTGTATGTGCGTATATATAATAGTGCTTGCAAATAAAAATTTAAAGGGCTTTCATGAACCTGAAAGTGACCGTCTTCTTGAAGCCTTATAGGTCTAATATAGCGTAGTCGTCCTAATACTCATGTCAAATAACACGATTTATTTAACGTTAACCTTAAATTATCCCATCTTTCTTTGTAGTAGCTAATTTTTCTTTCGTCTCGATACTTTCATCAAGCATTCTCAAAACCTCCTAGGCACACACGAAAACAACCTCCAGCTATACTCACCTAGCCTTTTTACAGGAAAAATAAATAAACAAAACACAGAGACAATTAAAGAGCATCTGCATCATTTTAAAATTAAAAAAAAATGTTTCCCTTCCTCTTCGGATGCCTTTGGAGTCCTTTCTCCGAAGAACCTAATGGCAAAAAAAAAAGGAGACACTTTTATCTCCCACAAAGAAGACGCCGAAGATGACTCCGCCGTCATCCCAGTGATTAAAGCGCCTTTTCGAGTTGCCACTGTTTGTTTTTAATTAGAAAAAAAGAAGAAGGAAAAGAGGAAACGTAGAAGAGGAACTCGGAAGCAGATTGTAGATTGCTTTTCTTTTCCAGCGGAAGAAGAAGAAGAGAGTAAATACTTCCTGGAGGAACCTTTTATTCCGGGATTTCTAATCGTAAACTGGAAGTCTGTTGCTTCCTTTTTTTTCCACCAAAGGTGAGGAACAAAGCGAACATTCGAACATCCAATTCATTTATTCGCAGGTTTTATTAAAGTGAATGAAAACGTCTGGAGCGTAGTTGCTTTATGGGTGAAAAGGTATTGATTTCTTAATGTGGAATTCTTTATTGATGTTTCAGGGCTTTCCTGGCATATGAACAACATTCCTTTGAAGGTTGGATGAATTCGCTTTGGAATAATTTATTTTAAAAAGCTCAGTCGTAGATTGGGGATTTTAAGGGATTGTTAGAGGTTGAGTTGTGATTTGTCGGAGAAGATTATGTGTTCGATTGCCATCTTCAATCTTCTTCATATCAGTTAATGGTATTCATTGTGTATCTTTGGTATTCTTCATTGTAATAAACATATTTCCTCAGTAAGAGGAACATAGTTGTGATTTTCTACAGGCAAAAGATACACAATTATCCCACAATATAGAATTTAACATGTCAGAAAAATTCGTTTTTTAAGCGTGCAATATTTGTCAATGATTTATACTAAATCCCCTGTCAGAGAAGATTTTTCCTCTTCAATTACTGGTATTCTTCATTGTCTATTTTTGCTTGTAGAACATATCCCTGTAATTAGAACTAGAAATTGCAACTATCCCCTTTTCCTCAAAACGAGTATGTTTAACATGTTAAAAATTCAATTTTTAAGCATGAATGTAATAAATGTTTGTCAGTAATTTATATAGTAAATCCCTCTTTACAGAGAAGATTATGTGTTCGATTGCTCTCTTCAATCTTCTTCATAGCAATGCATGTTAGTCTTTTATTGTGTATAATTAATATTGCATTGCGTATTGTATTTATTATTAATTAAGAATATAATTAATTAATTAATTAATATTCATTAATATAAATTAGTTAATTTAATTATTATTATTCATTAATATAAATTAATCATATTCTTTATTATCTATCGTTTTTCTTGTAGAAAATCTCAACTATGTTTCCTCAATACGAGTATATTTAACATGTTAGAAAAATTTGATTTTTAATCATGCATGTAATAAAAAAAAATGTATATCAATGATTTATATTGTAAATCCCTCTTTCCCATGTGCATTTTAATAGAATAAACTAAAAATTGTTTCTTATCAAATGTTACTTTTCTCAAATGCTGGACATTCTGATCTATGAATATGTGCTAGTAGAAATGAAGATATGTGTCAATTTCAGTTTTAATCAGGAGAGTCCAACTGAAAAAGCAGTGTTGTATTGCAACTACATTTTTGCTGTTACAAATTGGATATTGATAAATAAAAAATATTCTCCTAGAGATTTGGGAATCTGATTTTTATATCGATTCCTGACTCCTTCAGAAATGCTAGACTCTTAAATCCTTTTTCCTAACTCCGACTCTCTACCTCTGTTTTAAAGGCATCCATCCTGGATATAGACACAGATTGGAATTGGCTTTGAATAGAACTCTTAGTTAGGAAACAGGGTACCCTAGTTACAAGTTTTATTTCTAATCAAACTAAGATTTGTAATTAATTATCAGAGTGTTAGTATAGCATTTACTGACAAATCTTGCAAAGCTAATGATCTTTTAATTGACTCTAATGATCTTAAAATTTTAAATTGCTGATTCAAACAATTTATAAGTCATATTTTAAACAAACCTTTTCGCTGGAAATATTTACCATTTATTTTAAAAGCAGTTAATTACCAGGAAATATACATAGATTTGCTTATAAATACAGATATAATGAGACTATTAACATTCTATTTGATTTTGCTACTTTTATTTATGGCCATAACAAAAGAAAGCCTTTATATTCATGCAGGTCAAAACTACAGATAAATTAATTTTTCAAATTAAATATAAAACTCAAATTCTGCTTTAAGACTTAATAGCTTAAATAAACTGCTTCCAAAATTAAATTTGTTATTTTTTTTTGTGTTTATTTTTACACAGAAAAATTATTTCCTATCATAAACCTAGATTTATTTCAGTTTTCACTTTTAATTGTTTGAAATGTACATTATTCATTAAAATGAATCATTTCATTAATAAATTCTTCATTAATTTCATTAATTATTTCATCAATAAATTATTCATGTTTACAACTTTGTAAATAAATAAATATTAAGCATTAATATTATATGACTACTATATATACTATTTACTTTTATACTATACATTATTACTATATATTATTAATTAATATTATTTAAGCATTAATATATATGACGTCATATTTACTAATGCTTAATGTTTTTAGAATAAAAAAATTAAACATTAATAAATATGACGTAAAATAAACGTTAAGAATTTCATTAGAAAGATGTATAATCAACAATTACATTTATTACATCGAAAATAATTTAGATTTCAATTGTACAACCTTAGCAAGAATTTCATGCTTCATTAGCAGACTTTATAATAAAATAAAAACAAAACCCCTAAATCTACAGAACTTAGACTTTTTCCGTATCACCAAAAAAAACCATCCACTTTTTAAGACTACTGCAACCAAGAAAACAATAAAAAGAAAGATAATCGCTATCGTCTGAGCCTTCGATCCAAATCGATTAATCGTTAATCGCTATCTGAGAGACTTCAGCCCTAAGTTACTCTGGAGTTTACCGGGTCCGTAATTTCTGTGTCTTAGCAGCGATTGTCTGACATTAATCACTGGCGACACTCCCGTCAGCTACTGCTGGCAACTCCCTTCCACGATAATTCCACCCACCCTTCCATCCACCCCCAGGAAGACCTCTCCACCCCAACCCACCTTCTTGGAAGTTTTCCAGGAAGAAGGTTATTCCGCGATTAGAGATTTTCATGATTGTATTTTTATCGGGAATATATTCATTAGGCCTCTCATGTGAAGAATTGATTGTCGCCGATCGAAATTGCAATTAATTTAGCCTGGTGCAGATGAGCTGTTGAGGAAGATGCGGGTTTCGCGTGCGTGAAATTTCCGGTGATTATTAATAAAGGTTTATGGTGCTGCGAAAATCACATTTGCTGGTGCTTAAAGTTTTGCAAAAGGAATTGGGAGAAATAAACTTTCCCCGTTTCCATAGAAACGTGTAATCTTCATTTTGGATATTTATATTGTGGACTACTCTGTTGGAATAAAGAGATTTTAAATTGAATGTTCGAGGTTTCATAGAAAAGTAAATTCTGGAATTGAGATTTGGCACTGCAGGGTCTGTTCGATATCTCACCCCCACACACAAATAAAGACAAATAATAAAATGGACTAATTTTATTCTCCTTTATTTAGGCAGCCATCACACTCGAGGATGAACTGGCCACACAACCACGCTCTGGGTTTACACTTGTCCAACATTATTACAACGTCTTACATTATTTCACTTTCTAACGTCATCTTACCCCTCCCACACACCCCCACAGACAGGATGTTTACGGGCACATAGGGCGTTGACTTCCCTATACACGGGGACCTGGGTTTTGAGGCAACAGGGTCCCTGTAGTACAGTATCCCCTATGACAAAATAAATCACAGCGGCCTGATGGATAACAGGCTAGCACTCTGGCGTTTGGTATCACATGCTTCAGATTTGTAACCTGATGGCGGAACCACGTAGATCCCGGCCTAATTAACCTAAAGTGTGCACAAAAATGACCGTAGAGCGACAAACCAAACCAAAGAAGTCGTAATTCATACTTTCTTCAATGGCGCAATACTCCCATGGTGGGAAAAGGCTTTTTGGTCTACAGGTTACGAAACATAAGAGATGTTGTTTTCTTTTACGAGGTTATGTTGTCGGCTCTACTCCCAGCAGTCATATTAGCTTAGGACCTACAGCTTAAAGTGGATTCCGAACAATTAAAAACATTTTACAAACCTAAAACCTGTATTGAGCACTAGACACTCAGCCATCAGGTCCCATGGTAAAACGCTAATGCCTGTAAATGTACTCTTATTCTGTTTAAGACAACAGAGATAAAATTATAGAATTCGTACTATAAATCTCTTTTTGATAGCATTATGCAACCTATAGAAAACCATATAGAGATCTGTGAGGTGATGATGATGGATTGGATGGTAAGAAAATCATCAGAATTTCCTCCAGCTAATGAGTGGGTATAAATCAGCCATCCACCATATAAACCTAGATCTTCGATGCTGATATACAAACATTTGTACGTCGCCATAATAAGTGCCGAATATTTTTGGTTAGTATGCAGAAAAATAGTGTAATATGTTTCCATTGTTAATAGTCTGTTCTTATAACGTCGCAGCAGAACTTGCTTTCAGAATAACTCTCGTATATTGGGAGGACACTGGGTTGTTAATTTTTTTTTTTCCTATTCTTTTTAACATTTAATTTCAAAATAAGTTTTATCGCTTATTAATAATGTATAATTTTTTCAATAGCGAAAGAATTCGTGCAAGTTCCGAAAATAAATAAAGAGTAAAAGAGCAATTATTTCTCAATCAGCTCATTAATCTCTACAATGAAATAATATAAATAATTTCAGAATAGTTCCAAATAGTTATAGATTTATTTCGAAATCGTTTTTAAATCTTTATCTCGAAAAAGTTTTTTAAATTTCTATTCTGTGTAGAAGTAGAAAGATACCATGATAGTTGACTCGAACCAGCTTACAAAATCTTTTTTATAAAAAAAAAATAACATATAATGAATGGTAAAAATAAGTCAGTATGTATTAAAGATTGATTGAAAATCATCTGTGATATTATCAGTATGATCATTCCTGACAGTGATAAAAATGTCAGTGAGATTTTGTCAATAACCCAGAAGTAGTGTAATCCTAGTTTGCCCTGTTTAAGTCAAAGCATGGGTTCCTCCCTCTTTACCAAGGATCTCCATAGCAGTTAGGGAAACAACCAAGAAGCAGTTTTATCCTAGTTTTGCTAGATTTATGTCAAATGGCAGTGTTATTACTCTTTATCAGGGATCCCCGTACCAGTTAGGACAATAACCAAGATACAATCTAAAACATGCTGAATTTGATATATTTATGCCAAAGCATGGCCTCCTTCCTCTTTACCAGGGATCCCATACCAGTTAGGAATCAGAGGGTTTTAAATGAGAAAAATTATCTATTTTCTGTATCCTCTAGCCATATTCAACACTAACAGGTGGGCGGAAAAGTTTGTAGGCTGACACATAGATGAGCGCTACTAGTATTAAATCCATATGATTTTAGTTAGCCCTAACCTTCAAAAGACACGTGTATAAATTTTTGTTGCACTATTAGTATGTGAGTTATAGCATTTTTAGTGTTCATCAAGTGCAGCCCACTCGGCTGACTGTCGATTGGACTCCGGTGTGAAATGATGGAGACATGTTTCATCCATTGTCACACATCGACGCAAAAATTCGGGTTTATTAAGATTGAACAGCTCCAAACACTGATTAGAATCATCAATTCGTTGCTGTTTTTAGTCGATTGTGAGCTCTGCGCGGCACCCACTTTGAACAGAGCTTTCGCATATCCAAATATTCATTCACGATATGTCCAACACGTTCCTTTGATATCTTTAGGGTCTCAGCTATCTCAATCAACTTCACTTTACGGTTATCAGAAATTATTTTGTGGACTTTTTGATGTTTTCGTCGGTCCTCTTTGGGGCGTCCACTGCGTGCATCGGCCTCGGTGCTCATTTCGGCCCGTTTAAATTTAGCAAACCACTTCTCTACGGTTGATTTTCCTGGTGCAAAAGTCCGAATAATGTTTATCAAGCCAAGCCTTGGCTTCAATGAGTATTTTTTCGCCAAAAAAGCAATGCTTTATTAACACACGAAATTCCTTTTTATCCATTTTTCAAAAGTTGCTTCATTAAAATGCTATAACTCACATACTAATAGTGCAACAGCTGTCAAATTTTTACACGTGTCTTTTGAAGGTTAGGGCTAACTAAAAATCATATAGACTTAATACTAGTAGGACCATCTATATGTCAGCCTACGAACTTTTCATCCCACCTTGTACTTAAATATCAATCATCATAAACATCAAAGTAATAATCATTATTGATTAGATTATCAATACGTGTACTAGTATGAATAAATTATAATAGCTTTAGCTGTGTCTGTTATCGCAATATGAATAAAAACTTACTATATACCATTGCTTCATTTCTAAACACAAATGCTTAATCTCCTCAGTATTCTGATACCAGTTATTCGTGGCAGCGGTATTAAATCGCAGTCTATTTGGGTGAAAGCTGTTATACAATGGAGCTCGCCAATAATCCGATAACGCATCAACTATAATTATTCAGGAGGCTATTGTCAATTTCAAACATTCTCCCTTCTGTTATCTAATAATAGCAGCATTGCCTTTCAAGCTTTTCAATATACATTATCTATAAACAAATACAACGGATAAAGGAGTCTGTAAGAAGCGACATGAAAAAGGTATAAAACTTTATAAAGCAATAAATACTTTTAAATCAATGCACAAATTGTGAATTTTTTTTCACATTACTATGTGAAAATATAGTTGGAGCCATTTAAATAGAATTAATTAACAATAAAAATATTTTCGTGCAATTAAGATGTAATTTTGGAATCATACACTGAAAAATGCTACAATAAAATATAAATTTTATCAGTGTCTTTGAAGATATTATTATTGAATCTTTCAGAGGCTTCATCTTACTGGCAAAAACTGTACGGCAGTATAGAAAAATTAAGTACCTTTTTTATAGCAACAACAATAACAATATTGTCATAAAGAGAATAGTGAAGACAGATATTGCTACTTCTGTAATAAAAGTGTTAAAAGATGCTGTTATAGAGAGTGAAGAAAGATAGTGTCATTGCTGTTATAGTGAGAAAAGATTGATATTGATATTACAGAGTATGAAAAGAGATATTGCTATTTATGTTATAGAGAATAATAATAATATTAAAATGCTATTAAATATTAATGATAATAACAACGGATAGTAAGAAATATGAAGACAATAATTATCAGAAAGATAATTATTGGAAATTTTATTAGCATAAATAACTTATAAATTTTCTGAAAAACATTTAATACTTGAAATTAAACAAATGAATTAAAAAAATCAAATTTAATTGATGTAAAAAAATAATTGCGAAAAGTAATTTGAAGACATAATTCAAATAAACAAATAAATTGCTTTTGTTATTCATAATTTATATGAAAAGATTCTAATGATATTTACTGTTATTACTGTAAAAAAAAATCCTTTATTTAGTTCAATTAAATAGTATAGCAAAAGTATACATGTACTAGCAAAACAAATCAAAGATTCTAACATCTTGTTACAAATACTAAAAATAATATATCGCTCAGCCATTATTAGTGATTCTGTTCATTTGTCTGTCAATTACTTGTTTAATTAATTAGCCTGTTAATTAATTACTTCTATTAAGTCTTAATTTTATCCATTTCAATTACTTCTATTAAGCTTTATCACAGTTTGTGACTTTCAGTATTTCAAAGAATGATAACTATTATAATTGTAATTATAATTTATCACCGTGATTTTTCTACCACTTTAATAAAAAAAAAACTTTCATATCCTATCATATAAGTTTATTTCTTTTGTAGTTATGAATTGAGTGGAATAATTGTTTTATTAAATTATGTTTTTATCGCTAAAATTTATCTTGATGCTTATATTTAAATATTATATTTTATGACATTATTTTATTTACTATATTATTATTGTTTTATTTAAATTATATTATATTTTTTATTAACTGAAAAACAGCAAAAAAAATAGAAAGATAATGAGATCAAAATAAGAATCATAATGTTTAGAAAAACGAATTAAATTCTAAGTTGAAGCTATTAAAATTACTGGTGTATTAAAACAATGAAAATGAATTGTTATATATTTGGTCACATATAAAAAAAATAAAGCCATAAAAATTAAGCCTTATTTAGTAAGAAAGACAAATTCCACTTATTTTTCTCTACATTTGTGATGCCATAAATATCCTCACTAAATAATTATATGCTTTAAGTTTTCTACATTCTCATGATCCCATTCTCGTAATCTTTATCCTATTTGTGGAAGATAATTTTTATTCTTGTATTCTTTTTCTATGGTAGCTAATCCCATTTCGGACATTAAAAGCAGCAACGAAGCGGTTTTTTTTTTTCATTGTTGAGTCATAAACAGTTAATCTATTTAGTATGGGTGATGCATTTTATTGTTTAGGATGTTGGTTTATGCAAATTCTTAATGTCTAACATAATACATTAAGGAGAAAGCATCTGTAAAATTTTTTAAAAACATGACAATTAGTTTTTTTTAAACCTTTTTTTTGTAATTTTAGATGAATAAGATGCTTAAGAACAACTCATAAAAAAGTGAACATTTCGCATATGTAAATGAAAACCAAATTTATGGCACTTTTTGACATATATTTTCTGTGAATATTTAATTAACATTTCTGTTGCGATGGTAACGAAAACATACAGACTGCTATCAAATTGTTTGTAAAACAAATAATATAAAAATAAAAAAAATTAAATCAATTCCTACTTTTTTTCACTCTATTGCAGAAAATCCTTTATAAATAATTTTCATTCATTTTTTTAAGTTTATCTGGCGCCATCTATTGGTAGATATATGCATCTTAAATCTAAAAAAACCAAAATTAATTCATTTAATTTAATTACTGAATTAATATTTGAAAAACTGTACTAAAATCAGTGTCATCCACTACAAGTTCAAAAAATGTATTTGAACTTGAGTGGATGACTAAAAAAGATTTTATGAACGATTGAAAATTTGAACAAGATATATATAGAGAGAGTGTGAGCTAATAGAAGGAATTGAATAAGCATAATTTATAATTTGTAATAACATAATTTTACTTTTACTCTTCATTGCATCATTGCAAATTTAAATTTAAATTAAATGAATTTTTTAAAATTCTAAAGGAAAAAAGTGCTTAGAATAACTATTAAAAATAAAAAGAATTTAGAAAGTTAAAATTAATTAATTAAAAACCTAAATTAATGAAAGTTACATTTAAATTTAATCAGATTTTTAAATTCTAAAAGAAAAAAAGTAATCTGAATAAATATTAATTAAAAAAGAATTTTAGAAAGTTAAATTTAAATAATTAAAAATCTAGATTAATTAATTCATTAAATTTAAATTTAATTATTTTTTTAATTCTAAAGGAAAAAAGTTTTCTGAATAACTATTAATATATAAAAGAATTTAAAAAGTTAAATTTAATAAGTAAAAAGCTAATTTAATTGAAGTTAATTAGTTAAAGTTAAATTGATATTTAATTTTTTTTTTTTTTTTTAATTCTGAAGGAAAAAAGTATTCTGAATAACTATTAATAAATAAAAAGAATTTAGAAATTTTAATTAATTAAATTTAAGTTAAATTTAATGTAATTAATTGTTTTTGCAGTTCTAAACGAAAAGTATTTTGAATAACTATTATAAAGGAAAAGAATTTAGAAAAGTTAAATTTAATTAATTAAACCTACATTGCATTAATTAATTAAAGTTAAATTTAATTATTTTTTTAAATTCTAAAGAAATAATGTATTCTGGATAACTATTTATAAATTAAAAAGAATTTTGAAAGTGAAATTTTAAGTAATCCTTTATAATATAGCATTTGAAACATCAAAAAAAGCATTATCGTCAATTAAAAAATTTACATTTTTATTTCAAAAATTTTCGAAAATAAATTTAAAAAAAAAATATATACTATAGACGAAGAAATCCCCCCATCAGATGACACCATGAGTAAATAAAACTTTTGTGAAGTTAGAAAAATAAAAAAGTGAACATTTTTTCGAGAATTTCGACAATACACCAGATAAAAGAAAAGTAGATTCAGTGAAAAAAAAAAAAAAAGGCTGCAATGTGTAAAAAAAGTGTTATAATCTTTAAGTTATCATGAACATACGCCCACACATAGACATCCGTTATTATATTAAGAGAAAGTAGCTATAGCCAATCTGTTAATCCCATTATCCAAATGACATTCATAGCCATTACGTGTTGTGTGATTTCTGAAATACTATATCTTACAGATTGAATCTAAATGCATCAGAATAATGTTTTCAGCATTTAATGCGAACACATATGAGATGCTTTCAATTAGATACAGTCCACATTCATTCAAGTATAATTCGTGTCCTTTTCCATCCAACATTCAATCCAATTGCTTTAAACTCTGAACAGCTTTGGATTGAATAGGATAAGGCTCCTATACAATTGCTTTAAATCCATTTGTATCATTTGAATCAGATTAAACTCAGCTTTTCAGATGTAGGCTTCAAAATGCATGCTGTAGTTTGACTGTAAATAAACATTTCTTTAATATTAACACTTTAACGGATTAATTCAGAGAAAATTAGTTTTTAATTCTGAATTAAAGCGAGTGTTTTGAAATATTTTGTATTATTCCAAAACACGATTTCTCTCATTCAGCATAATCTACAATTTAATGGTGTTTTATAGTGCGTTGGTGTTTAACTCGATGTTCTATGCAATTATGCTCCAATATACATTTAACTTGATGTTTTAATTCTATATAACTAAGGTTTAATAAAGATATTCGTATTATTGATTGTTTATAACCACTGGTATTTGCTATCAGTTATTTGTTAGACACATATTTGTACCTTTCTGGAACACCACCATGATCAATTCGTTTTAAAATTAGTTTTTAATTTTGGATTAAAATAATTTTTTGGGCTACTTCGTATTATTTTTAAGGAAAATACGAAATCATTCATGATATCATACAACTAGCAACAGTCCTTCTATCGTGATTTCATCTTTGATATCTTGATATCTTTGTTTTTACAGACATTTAGCTCTATATCTCAAAACAAGTAATATAAAAAAAAAAAAAAATTTAAAGTCACTTCCTTTTTTTTTTTTTTTAAACTATTGCACTGAAAAGTCCTTTATAAAAAATTTTTATTTTTAGTTTACCTGGCACCGTCTATGGGTAGAAATAGCAAACTTAAATCTAAAAAAAAAAAACTAAAATTAATTAATTAAATTTAGTACTGAATTAATATTTGAAAGAACTGTATTAACATCAAGTGTCATCCACTGCAAGTTAAAAAAAAAAAATGTATCTGAATTTGAGTGGATGAATAAAAACTATTTTATGAACGATTGAAAATTCGAACAGGATATATATAGGGAGAGTGTGAGCTAATAGAAGGAATTGAAATAATCAAAAGTTGGGCGAATAGTTGAAGGTTATTGGTTGTTTATGAAGCTGGCATTCATTTTCAGTTAATTTTACATACCGTATCTCAAACCTGTATCTTTCTGGAACACCATGACTCAAATCGTTTTAAAAATTAGTTTTTAAGTCTGAATTAAAACGAGTATTCTAGGCTAATTCGCATAATCTTAAAGCAGACACGGAATCATTCATAATATCGTACATCTAGAAACAGTCCTTCTGTCGGGATTTCATGTTGTTTTACAGGAATTTATCTCGATATCTCAAAATGCCCAAAAATGGAAGATCAGCTCTTTGTTATTGATTACTTATGGCCGCTGTTTTTTAATGTATAAAATGAAGACATTTTTAGTGATAATAGCAGCTATATATCGCGAGATAATCTCGAAAGTTGTCGTAGTAGATCAGATTATAGTTCTGATTCAATTCCAAATCGATTTTAATCCGAATGTCTAAATGTATTTTCCATAACAAACATTTTTTTAAAAATGTTAAAAATACATTTCTGCAATAAAAATAAATAAAACATGATAAAACTTCCTGATAATAATTCTAATAATGTATATTTTCGATTTTAGTAAAAAAAATTGCTCTAATACAAAACCATATTTGTAAATATCTTCTTGGTTCTGTTAAAAAGACATTTAAGACTTTCTTAAAGATTCTTTTAATAAAACAGAAAATATAACAGATCTGTTTATTCAATTCTTCTATTAGCTCACACTCTCCCTATATATATCTTGTTCAAATTTTCAATCGTTCATAAAATACTTTTTTATTCATCCGCTCAAGTGCAAATACATTTTTTAACTTGTAGTGGGATGACACTGGATGTTAATACAGTTTTTCGATTATTAATTCATTAATTAAATTTGGTAATTCATTTTAGTTTTTAGATTTAAGTTACATATATCTACCAA